>JAJJMA010191179.1:0-11707 GCA_023529015.1 Papaver nudicaule | reverse complement strand
AGAAAATTCTCTGTCAACGAAAACTCTGGAACTACAGAACTTGAAGTCAGAGCACTCTTCTACTTTGGCTTCCAAAGAGAGAGAAATTCGTTCATTACAGAAACAACTTTCTTCAGTAAAAAGTTCTTTGGCAACGAAAACTCTGGTAGTATAGAGATTGAAGGCAGATAAGGAATCAAATGCGATTGAAAATCGTAAGGAATGTGCTGACAAGAGTAGACTACTTAACGAAAATCAAGAACTGAAGGAAAAACTTTCTTCGGTAGAAGAGTCTTTGTTAACGAAAGCTCAAGAACTGGACAATGTGAAGAAAGAGCATTCTAATACTTTGGATGAAAAAGATAGAACAATTGCCCGTCTCCTTAATGATTTGGGCCGCTTTGCCGTGGGTTCTTTATTAGATAGGACCCCAGGAAAAGAAGACAAAGAGATGGTTGGTATGCAAACTAGAACGCGTAGGCAAGCAAATAAAAAGAATGCTCTGCCAAAGAAGAAGTTGAAAAATGAAGAGAAATCAGATCTGGGATACCTGTCAAAGTCTCCATTGTACCCAATTATTCAACGTTCTACGGATTGCTTGCCTATTCTCACCGATTTCGTGGAAAAAACATGGGAAAGGTAACTGTCAGCTTTTTGTCATATTTCCTTACCTAATAAAATCACATGTATTGATATTAAAAAATATATGTTCTTTATATTGCCTTGCAGGCATGACTTAGCTTGGACGGTAGAATCTATCCCATTGTTCGTCTTTGCAAGCTCTATCAAGGAGCTCTTGTTCAACCAAAACATTGACGAAGGAATACTCCACTACTACATCTACAAGAGGAAAGCGGGTGCAGCGAAAGATTGTGAATCAAAGTACATCCCCTTCTCAATATTGCAGCCTTCGGCTTTCGTAAGTATAGAATTTTTGAATTGTTTGTTAATGTTAATTTAATCAAGAAAAGAGTTCATTTTGGAAAATGATCTTTAGTAGAATAAATGATAATCTAAATCTTTTGTTTCTTTGCAGACGCATTTAGAGAAAAAACGTCTGCCAGGCATAGAAGAAGAAATCAACAGAGCCATAGAGGATATGGGTTCCAATATAAAGAAACTCATCATCCCTATAAATACTTCCAAAGCGATTGTTAACGGAGAAATCCAGGAGATAGGGATGCATTGGCACCTCCTCGTATATGTTGTCGAAACTTGTGAATGGCAGCACTTCAACTCTGTGAGATCTAACACATATAAATCCAAATATCTTGAAGATGCCAAAAATATGGCAGATTACTATCAGCCACACATTAACAAATGGTGTAAGAAGAATAATAGACGACAAAATATAAATTCTGTGGTTAATTTCACTAGCATGGAAGTACCAGAACAAGGATCTGACCCAGATTGTCTATTATACCTTTGTTATTGGTTTAAAAGAAGCGTCAAGCCAAGTAAGCCGATGATAGCTGACCCGGAGGGGTTGAAGGAACTGATGAATAACAGGAGAGTAACTGTGGCTTACAAACTTCTGACTGCAAAATATCCTGAAAAAAGCTGGGGCAATATCTAATCAGGTACGTAGCTGTTTATACCTTTACATTGATGCTGCTGTTTCCTGAGCTCCTATTTATACATGTCCTGCACCCCTGTTTATATATGTCCTGCACTCTTGTTTTAATGGCCTACTTTGTGGATCCTAGTTTTACTTGCAATGCTCATATACTTGCAGTTTTCTTTTCTTGTGTTTTCTTGCATTTGAACCTAGTTTAATTAGAGCAGAATGACAGTGCACATAAGGTAACCATGATCCATACTACAGGAAGATACCATCGTAATATGTATTTTCCTGTAAATAATTAGTGACATGCTAGAAACTTGCTGGTCAGTTTTGTATTCCGGTCGTCCAACAGTTTTGTGCAAATTTATATCATGAGTGAATCCTTACATGCCTGCTCCAAACTCGATTTTTCAGGTGGATATTCAAAGGAATGTATACGTGAACATAGAAACTGTTGAAGAAGAATATATTTTTTTGGCTGGCTTCAACAATCAATCTGACATGAATATAAATTTTTTGTTTGGCAAAAGCCTTAGCTTTGGTCAATGTATAGATATACTGATCTATAATAATCAATCTGACATGAATATAAATTTTTTGTTTGGCAAAAGCTTTAGCTTTGGTCAATGTATAGATATACTGATCTATAATCTTTTGTAGATGGCAACGTAATTATGTCAATAGACATACTAATCTAAAATCTTTTGTAGATGGCAATGTAATTATGTCAATATACATACTAATCTAAAATATTTTGTAGATGGCAATGTAATTATGTTAATAGACACTCATTTAAAATCTTTTGAAGATGGCATGAGTAGTTAAGGTTTGAATCTGACTGATTTTTCATTCCTCTCTCTCTTGTGATTCTATTATTTTTTATTTATATTTTTGATAGATTCCGTTTTGATGATAGGGTAAAAGCATTGAGGTGACTACTCATGCGAATAGGTTAGGGTATTCTCAGCCTTAGAATAGTACCCTTGGAAGAAGTATAAATGGAACAAAAAAATTTCTTCCAATTTAGAGTAGAAAATATAGTTTAACAAATACGTTAAAATAAAAGTTACATAACTATTAATTAATCAAACATTTGTCCCAGTGTCTTAAACTATTAAAGAACAATGCGCTCTGCCAGACTTTCCTCCAAAACGCTTCAGTGACACCCTGCTCATCATATGAGGAGTAACAAGAATTTCTGTTTGTCCCGGAATTCTTACACCGAGTTCCTCAAAATCTCCAGTTGAAGGATTGTGAATAAAGAAACGTCGCCTGTCACTTACTAGAAGTTTGTCATGTTTTCCGAAGGTGATAGGCACATACCGGGGTCGCCCTAGCACTGTATACGGCAGTACAATGCTCTTCTCTAACTGCCAAGTCTTATCCTCGGTGACTAACCAAAAATCTACACGAACTCCTTCCCTTAGTTCATGCCTTAGTTCATGTGTATAGTAAACACTGAAACTGGTTCCAAATAGGAACAACCCACATCTCGCTTCATCATCCACATATAAATCCCCAGTGATGTTAGGATCATACCGTGGTGCTTCAAGTTCCTCAAATTCCTCTGTATGCAGATCGAAAGATACTAATATCTTTTTCTCCCTGTCGAAACACCATTCGAACCAGTAAAGATGGCCCTGTGCATAGAAACCAGTATCACGCAATTTGTAGTTGCACAAACCAGCGTGTCTCCACTCATGATCACCGAGGGTGAATACCTCAACGTCCCCCAGTACATGAATACGCAGTACCTTGTATTCTCCGGTACGATGACAGTAGCCAAAGCCCCCTTTGACATGTCTAGTGTAGGGATTTTCATTAGGTTGGCTCCTTATTCCGGGGAGATTAAGCTGCTCACCTGTAGCTGGGTTGATGATATATATTGGATCTCGCACGAGGTTGTGCCGAACATATAGACACACCAACCCATTGCATGATCCGACCATTTGGAAAGTGTGTATCGCGGTTCCCGTTTCTGGATGCCACATGTAATGTGTTCCATGTAGAACGTTAGTTTGATATCTCCCTCCTCCAATGAAACTTGTCGTGGATGAATCGGCACCGCACTCAAAAGGAGACCGATCCTTTTATTTTTGAGCAGGGTGTACCATTTTTTGCAAACCAATTTGCTCTCTAAAACACTATTGGTGGTAGGAATGCAATCGAGAATTTTCTCAACCAAGTCTTTGGGAATGTTATGACGATCAAAGTTATCCATTGGGTTTTGCTGGTGAAAGTGATAGGAAGAACACAGCTTAAATTTTAATTTTGGTTTATTGTTTTCTCTCCTGAAGTGGATAGTAAGGGGAACTACCACAATTTATACTCAATTTGGGACGCGTCTTTCTACTCAGCAGACGTCCAAAATTACTTAGTGGGCATCCTTTCGACCAGGTTCATTCCCCCCTGTCAAGAATTCTAGTCCCTCGAAACGTTTGGTTTCCTACAGGCGTCCCTTGGGTCTCCGGTCAAATCTCCTCGTGAGAATTCAAACCCTTCGTGCGTTTGTCACGTCTCACCAGTTAGGGTGAAACCTGTAGGTTGTGAAAAACGAACGAGTAAACTCGTGACTCGTACAAAAAAATGAAAGATTCCATTGGCATATTCTATTTTGACAAGTTGACCAGTCAATTTTTATGTAATTCTGCTACTCGCAATGTTCAAGGTTATATAGCATGGCCATGCTCAATTGACGGCAATAGAGATGATAACACATAAAAATGTCGTGTGAGAGTGGCGACACGTGGCGTCTGTTTACCGGGTCCGCTCCCTTTCATAGACTTACTCAAAACTTGCTCAAAACTCTCTAATAATATAGGTTCCACCCTAACTGGTGGAGCCTGGCATTGACGATTCTTGGACGAGTCGCTTGTTGACTCGTACGATTTCACAAGAAATCTAGGTTCCACCCTCACTGGTGGAGCTTGTCATTACCTATTTACCCTTCCTTTTCAGTTTATTTACGCCATTTACCTTCGTTGGATTTTAAAAATAGAGGGTAACTTAGTAATTTAGGTTTCTCCCACCAAAAAAAGACTCTTTTCTTTATTATAGCGAGGGAGGGAATACCAAAAGTTGCCCATGGGGTGTAACTGTTCATGTTGGCACTGATACGTTGGATAATTTAATTCTTCTTCCATGCGTTTGGAATTATCGAGTAAATTCAATGGTAAAGTAAATGTCGCATCCCCCCAAAATTGTTGGTGTCTGTTGACCCAATCCCTTTACTTTCCTTTCTCTATAAATTGTTCCATTAGAACATAGAGACCTCATTACCGGAGAGAACAGTGAGTTCTGATAAACATGGCTGGTAGGTATACGAATGATCCTAGAGTAACTGATGACATCAGGAGAAGATTTCAACAAGAACGTATCGAATATCATCGCAATTATCCGTACAGGACGCCAGCCAGAAGAGGACCCAATCAGTGCTGTGTTCTTGGCCGTCTCAGCGGAGTATGCACTGTACATGATCCTTACAGTGACTATAATTTCATTGCCTTCCTTGAGGGAACTAGGGATATGATTGCAATCTATGGAAACTTTACAAATGGTCCAGACGAGAACAATCATGCTGGCGTTGTACCTGCTGGTGGTGGTGGTGCTGGTCTTGTTGGTGGTGGTTTTGGTGCTGCTGCTGGTCCTGTCGGTGGTGGTTTTGGTGCTGCTGCTGGTCAGCCTGGTCCTGATGGTGGTGGTGCTGGTGGTCCTGTTGGTGGTGGTGCTGAATCTGCTGGTAGTAATGTTGCTGCTGGTGTTTAAGGAGGAACTTTTTTGTTATGTTTCTTATTCGATTGTTATGTTACTTTTTTTTTTCCTGGTGGATTGTTATGGTCATTTCGTTATTTATGGATTTGATGTTTATAACAATTTATGGTGTTGATACAAATCACATCTAGTGGTGATAAGAAACTAGATCTTTACTGATACAAATCATAACTAACAGATTTAATATAACTGGAATCCAAGCCCAATGTAGTCAATTATATAAACCCAACAGGAGGAAGACAATCCAATATAATCCCAATGTGAATAATTCGAAAAACAAAGTTGTTCCGATGCCAATAAAAGTTCAGGTTTTGTAAAGCTGACGATCTTCAAGCAGACTCAAGCTGGCTCTTTCGGCATTTCACACTACCTGCCCTATGACCGGGCAGGCGACACTTCGAACAAGCTCTCTTCCCCGATTTGTGCGGTTTCTCAAAGGCATTCAAATATCGACCCACCTGGGGACGACCTACATCTTTCTTAGCACCGGGAGCACCGGGATGCTTCACTGCACGCTGCGCCACATGATCAGGGATCTCCCAATCATCTCCTGGAATGACAGGGTAGATGGAATCTGCATACATAGATCTCCAGCAGGAAGTATCGTAGTAAGATGCACAATATTCATCTGAATTCTTAGAGAATTTCTCACATACAGCAAGCATGTGGGGGCACGGCAGATTCTGATAAAAAGCAACTTTGCAATCGCAAGTTCCCTTTTCCAAATCGACAACGAACGCAACTCGGCTATTTTTTTCCCACACTTCATATCGATCATCCTCGGATTTGGCAGACTGACACTTATGTGACACCAACCACCTCTCCTTCAGAAGCTTAGTTATATTTGGAGGGTATGTTTGATCCCATTTATTAGATAGGTCTCTACGCTTTGACCACTCCTTCATGAGGTATCTACGAATCTTATCAATCAAATCACAGACTGGCAAACCTTTTATCTTTCTGATCACTGCATTCCAGCTCTCGCATAGGTTTGTAGTCATGAGTGTCCAGCGACCTCTTGAAGCGTGCACCCTTGCCAAACGGTATTCTCCAATTTCTTTTACATAATCCTTAACAGCTTGGTTCTTATTTACATTCTCCATCTGCTTTTTAAATTCGTCCAGAGTGAATGCTTGGGCAGCATTATAAAAGGCATGCGCCGCCTGGATGTCCCCAAACTGTTTTAGTATATTCCCTGCATTGTAAAATACTCAGTAAATTAGCATACATTCAAATTCAAAACTAAGCTCAGAATTCACATTCAGCAGGTCGACATTCAAATAAAAAAATTAGCAGAACAATGAGGCGAAAGTAACAAAATACTCGACAACTGTAATAGCATGTATTATAAGGTGTTTGTAGTTAAATACCTCGGATATGGTATGCACAAAAAACATGACAAACTGCAGGCATTTTCAGCTCAATTGCTTTGCGCATTGGTTCTGATCTGTCTGTGCACACAACAAGATCTTGATTCTCACAAAAATCAGCCCCAAGCGCATCGTGTAGCTGCTCGAAGAACCAGGCACATGCTTTATCATTTTCAGAATCAACAATGGCAAACGCAAATGGGTAGATTTGTTCGTTCGCATCTAAGCAGACGGCTGATAGTAGCGTTCCTGCTCGGTCCCCTGTAAGATGTGTACCGTCAATGGCAAAAGCAGGTCTCGAGAAAGTTTTGAATCCCTCAAGACAGACTCCTACAGCCATAAAATAGTACTCGAAAACATCATCCTCACTGGTTTTTATGTTTGTAAACGAACCTGGATTTCTTATTTCGAGCATGTGGCTATACGGCGCGAGGCGCTGGTATGATTCATCTGAAGAACCTCTGGTGAGTTCAACGCCCCGATGACAACCAAGCCAAGCCTGCTTGTAACTGAGTGTGCGGCCAAACATATCCTTTATATCGTTTTGCATATGGAGGGGTGTATAGTTGCCATTGATACCCTTTTCTTCAAAATACTTTCCCAAGGCATTTTTAACCCTTTTTATTCTCTTCCCCAAGTTGCCATTCATAGAACAAGTGTGCGGACCAGTCATCTTAGTGATGTACAAGTATGTAAAATCCCTCAATTGTTTAGCCCTTAAGGAGAAATTGCAATTGACATCTGCGCACTTCACGTGCGTACCTTTTTTATGGGATCTCAACTTTGTAATCAACTCCCAGCTGCAACTTCGTCATTTGCAAGGTCAAATACAACTGTGGCTTGTTACTGAAACAAGCACCTTCCTGGATTTGTCCCATGTAATCCGTATCGAATGTTCCTGAACTGCATGGTTCTGTCTTCGGAATAGAACATAATTCATCAAGAGGATCACAGACTTCATCAAGAGGAGAACTGACTTCATATTGTGGAGCATCTTTATCAACCATTTCTATCTTTCTTTTAACTCTTGAGGAGACTGGGGTCTGTTTACAACCACTGGAGGAGGCTGGGGTTAGAGGGTTGGAAGAGGATGGGGTTAGAGGAGTCTCGACCTTGATTCTGCGTTCGGTCACTCTCGGCTCTGGAGTAATTGGAAGTTGACTCTTGGCTTCAGATTTAACAATGAAAAAACTGGGCACTGCCTTATCCGTACAATAAAATTTCATCGCTGCATCTCCAGTAATCTTAAACATCTTTCTTTTTTCCGTAGCGTCAACAAATACAAGGCCATATGCATCTATGTTAGGTCCCATCTCGAATCCATCTAGACATTTTACAGCGTTCTTCAGGTCGTCGAGATTGAATGGATCAGTTAAAACCGCAGGTTGCATGATGCCTTTGTAGTCATCGTGACCTTTATTGACAACCCAATAACCGTTGTAGTGTATTAAAGCATGTCTGCTGCCACTTGTTTCACCAATCTCCTATTATGCAACAGAGTAGAAATAAAATTAATATCTAAAACGTAAATTAAGACAGACTCAGCATGTAAAATCAAATATTGGACGACTGCTACTACTCGCCCCAATTCCATAAACAGTAACAAAAGCAAGCAGTAACCTAAAACTAAGTTATGACAAACTTGGGCAGATAGAGATCCAAACTAAGAATGAGCCTGATGGCAAGCTTACCCCCCCTTAGTAATAGACATTGACTCCATTGTGAGAGTTTTCTGTCAAACTTCAATATAATTGGGTCCCAAATACCTAACAAACGAATAACTTGAAGGATTATGAGCTTAGGACTACTGAGAATGATCTCAGTTTTCCACAATATTTCTTGCAGAAACTTCTCAGACTCTGATTCACTAAAGTTAGCATTGCATTCTCCATTAAGACTAACTAGAGTAAGTCAGTAACCTAAAATTCCCGATTTCATAGACACTATCAAAAGCAAGCAGTAACCTAAAATTCCCAATTTCATAAATTGCAATTCCCAAATTCATATAACATTAACATGTTTATAAC
Organism: Papaver nudicaule; assembly: GCA_023529015.1. Classification (NCBI taxonomy): domain Eukaryota; kingdom Viridiplantae; phylum Streptophyta; class Magnoliopsida; order Ranunculales; family Papaveraceae; genus Papaver; species Papaver nudicaule. Next base: position 2,996 of record JAJJMA010191179.1, on the reverse strand, counting down.
AGCATACGATTTGGGCAAAAACAAACCCCAATTTCATAACAGCATACGATTTGGGCAAAAACAAACCCCAATTTCAGAAACCCTAAATTAGAGACTGAATCATGTTTATAATCTAACATAAATAACAAAAACATCACGCGGGTCAGTCAATTGAACAAAATCAAAGAAATCAGTAAGTTAAGGGTTTCCATTGCTCACTGGTTTTTTCATCGTACACTAATCCTCTCAACAAACAAAACAACACCGTCAATGGAAGCTTCTCTGAACCCAAGTATCACACTCTCCCTCTAGATCTAACTCTGTCTATCTATTTCTTTCTCTCCCACTTTTTTTTTTCGTCTGTAGAAGGAGGAGTCGAAGAGAGTAGAAGCTTGAGAGTGGAGGATGAGTGAAGAAGAAGCAGATTTTAAGGGAAGAAGTAGATTTTGAATCGCTACACCAGTAGGGGTGAGGAGGATGAGTGAAGAAGTAGCTACACCAGTGGGGGTGTAACAAAAATTACTGGATTGTGTACACAATTTGTTTTAAATTGTGTACACAATATGTTTGGATTACGGGATTGTGTACACAATTTTAAACATATTGTGTACACAATATTGTTGGATTATCTATTATTTTAATACTAATTATTGCACCGACAATTTCATTAAACCCTAATTTTGGACTTCTGAGATTGTGTACACAATATGGGTATATTGTGTACACAAAATGGAAAAACGTATATTGTGTACACAATATGTTGTGCACAATTTTGAATAAGACAAACTAAAAATATTGTGCACCATATGAATAGTACTGAAAAATAATAATAAAAAATTTATTGTGTAGGACAAAAACGTCATAAACTGAAAAGGCAAGGACAAAAATGTCCAAAACTGTAACTTTTGGTTATTTTTGGAAGGGGTGTTATTTTCGGTAATTAAACTTGTAAATAGGCTACTTTTGGGAAAAAGCCCGCCTCCAACTGGCACGATCACCCCTGCAATTTGCCTTGGGCATTGGGAAATCTGGTTGGGTCAAAAAACCACAAGGCTTTCAATATACCTGAGATCGATCAAACCAATCATAGAGCAAAGTAGTAAGAAGATGGACTACCTTGCCATTCATTTCATTGAGAGCCGCACCAGCAACTTCCTCTATAGTGTACTCAGTAAATGCATAACCCCTGGATCTTTTAGAAACCTTGTCCATTAAAATCTTAACCTCAAGCAGTAACAGAAAAACATTTATCCAAATCATAATCACATCTGGTACTGACCTTCAAGTTTGCGCGCACAGCCATTGTCAAGTTTCAACAGAACCCAAAGTTGTTTACCACGAAATATGTGCATCCATCTCACTGCACAACATCATTTGAAAGAATGAATGAGAAGTAAAAAAAAGCCAAAAGCTCAACACCAACAGTACTTAAAACATCAATATACTTACTTCCGCAAAATCTTTGATCGCATTATGGTGAACCAAAAGAGAAAACGAAAATCAAAAAAATTTGGACCATTTCTCGATTTGTGCGTGTCATCCTTGCGCAGGGGCCATGCTAATCTTCTCTGTATCATTCCAATTTTATCGGATGTCCCCGAAGGGAAAAGCTGATGGTGAACATCACAGTATTTAAACCAGACTTTGTTTCGTAAACTGGCGGATGTGGGACTAAACTAGAGCCCAATCTTGAGTTTCGTGCAGTTTCAAGTTCTGGGACAGCTTCAAAGGTTCGACACTCGATACTCACAGTTTATCTATTCTTGTGTTGTGTGTCGTGTGTTGTGAATATCTTGGGTGGAGGGTTATACTTATACACCAGTTTATTTATAGAAGAAGAGAAGAATCAAATTTGGTACATTGATGATGCGTTACACGGCCAGTAGATTCAGCAGATTTAGAATCGGACACAAAGGAATTTTGAGAGAAAACCCAATCCAAATTCAAAGAATTGCCAAACCTCCATGGTCTTTATTTTCTGACCCAAACTTTTTATCCGAATGAACGGAGTTCATTCCAGGCACACCTGCACGACACTACACATCTTAACCTCAAGCAATAACACCAACAGTACTCAAACATCAATACTTTTCCCCAAAACCTTTGATAGTAATACACCATTTGTGCCTTCCTAACAGCTTCAACATTAAGGTTTCTCCATTCTAACTGACCAGTACTTAAAATTTCTCTCCATAAACAACAAAGACATTCCAGCATTTGAATTCGACACACTACCTAAGTCAAATGACAATTCTTAACTCATCCACTGTAATACAATTCAGATGATAACTGAACTTACCAGAGAGAAGCTGCTATGGGTTTTCCATGAAGCATTGTAAATACACATTTGAGTTTCCTTTTCACTGCAAAATAAAAAGCACAACAAACCAAGTAATGAAATGACAAGTGAGACGCAAGCAGGTCCTTACTAATTACTCTGTTTAGTAACGTCGGACCCGGCCATACCCGAAATTAATAGAGAGGGGGCCAAGTTAGCCAGTTGAATTGGAAGGAAGGAAGGATAAACTTACAGCGAAATGATCTGTTACTTGCCCATTTAATAACGTGGCCGGGCTGACTGGCCCGGTCCAATTTACAACCCTAGCATACGACCTATAAGAAAGGGAAAGTGGAGAAAGTGTCATCATCGTGAACACAAACCCTACGTATAAAGAGAAAGAGAGAAAGTTCAAGATTAAAACAGTCTGGCCGTTTGCAAAAAAAAATAAAAAAAAAAAAAAAAAAAACTATTCCTGCCGCAGTAAATCAAACAAGCATAGTTAGTCTAGATCAAATCAAAGTAATTTTCCGTGGAAGATATGGAAGGTTTTGGAAGAAGAGTTAATAGTAGATCAAAGACTCAGGGAATGCAACAGAAGAGTAAAAGGAAACGGAAGAAAAGAATCGTTTATTGTGGATTATTCATCGGTTTGGATGAACTCGGAAAGGTTAGGTTGGACGCGGGAGATGTTATAGTACATTCCATCAAGTAGACGAAACCGTATTCAAGGTTCACA
>JAJJMA010191159.1:0-11736 GCA_023529015.1 Papaver nudicaule | reverse complement strand
CTACAACTACACCTTGTCCCCGGCAGCGGCGCCAAAAACTTGGTAGGCCCGTTAACCTACTATAAAATATGACCGCAAGCGCATGGTGTCTACAATGAATATAACGGCAAATACGGTTCGTTCCCACAGAGACTAGGGTGTTGAAAAGATCAAATCTAAGTTACTACTAATACTGATTGCACAAGGGAATCGTTCAGGACGAGCAATGTTTGGTTTACAACATAAATTAAGAGAAAACAGTAAAAGAGCTGATGTAAAAATAGATGATGGGAGATACTAGGGCAATTGATTCCACCACTTAACTTATACCAGACACTAGTAATGAAATTGTTCCTTTCCCTTTTTGGTGATTTAGTGAGAAGATACAAATCTTTCACTTCCTCACAAGGGTCCTGATATGGATAGTTTAATATCAACTAAGGCAAGAACTCCGAGCATTGACTGTCTTCTTACGGCACAACCAGTCTTAGAGCAAAGATATTAGTTTAGGCATGAGTTGAGATGCAACAACACAGGGTACTTCTAACTACCAAGGATGCATGACATACAAGGTGAAAGCAAAATATTGAGGCAAGGAATTAAACCAAGAACAACTTCAAAACATGATTGTCTAGTATTTAATTAAGGGTTTCATCTCAAACCCTAGAGAATGAAATTAGAACATAATGAAAAACAGAAATTAATTCTATTGCTTGAGATAAAACTTACTGGGTGCCCTTCTCTACCCAACATCTTCTCTATTTATACACAAAAATTACCCCCCAAATGCTAAACCCTAATTTTCGTTGGCAGCTTCTTCACCACAGATTTGGGACTTTATGAATTGAGAGCAAATCAAAGCTAGGTGCTTGATTTACTGTGGTTTTCGATCGGAACGCCATACGCATGCTCTTGATCTTCAGGCGTGGGTTGAGATGGTTAATGGAAGAGAAGGGAAAGGGAATTGCAGCGGGGAACGGGGAAGGAGAAAGGAAAAGAGATCGAGATTTTGTTCTCCTGGTTGAGAATAGAGATCAAAGGGAATGCTATGGTGTTAGGCATGAACATCCGAGGTAAGTGTGGAGGACGTGTGGCTGTTGTGGATGTCGTTGGATTCTTGATGGGAGCCTGATGAAGTAGGTGGAGCAGTTGGTGGTGTGCACGTGTTGGAGAGGAAAAATGGTCGGGTTGGTGTGGTGGGGCCGTGAGGTCTGTATGCCTTGTCGAGAGAAATGAACTTTCTTTCGTGCGCAGGGATGTGACGTATTGGGCCTCCTTTTTTGGTTTGGACCCCATCTGACATTTGGACCACGTATTTCTTTTTGGGCCGCTCCTCTCTTTGGACCACTTCTTTCATTTCGGACCTCATCTTTTCTTTGTGCAAATATCATTTTGCACCCGTTAATAATCCAGGTCCAGTCTCTCTTTTCCTCCAGTCTGCCCAATTTTTCTACAAGCTTTATTTAACCTACAAAAATCACAAAAACAACCAAAATAAAAGTAAAAGTACTCTAAAACAAGAAAACACAAAGTCTGGCCTAAGAATGCAAAGATAGCATAATTTTGGCATATGAACACCTCTAAAATGATGGGAAAATATGCACTATTAGGTGTCTATCAAATACTCCCAAACCTAGATTTTACTCGTCCTCGAGTGAAACAAAAACAAAGGAAATCCTACCTATACCACTTTCGTAGGTGTCTCGATTGCATTGAGCGTATGCAACAAGCCCTTTGAACCACATGGTGTCCCAAGTGGACGAGTGAGGTCTCGTGAGGGCTTACTAGAGGTATTCCCACAAAACCTTGATTCCAACAAGTAATTAATCATAAGTATCCAGAGAGTTAAGAAGACATACACTTTCTCCTTCACCTGTCAAGCAATCAGAAATAAGAGAGAACCACACAAGCAAGAATATTCTTAATCAAAGAGAGATAGTGAGCTTAAACCGGTGCCAGAGATATCCTTGCGAGATGGAAACCAGACGGCATCAGAGCAATCAATATGCATTTCGCCTCGACTTCTGCCTTACAGGTTAGCCACTCATAAAAGATGATTTTTTAGGGGTCACACATGTGGGTCAGCAGGAAAAAGAAAGAATGCTGAACACACAGTTGATGGTAACGCTTATATTTTTCTTTTTCTGATTTCTCAGAGAAATGAAACCTGATGGGTTCAAAATGGAATCACCATAAGTGAGAGTGGGAACATACCTTCTTGTCATGAGGACCGCAACTCTCTCAGTGCCCCAATAGAAACAACTCTGTCTTCAGCTCCGTTGTTGACGATGAATTCTCAAAACTTGGATATCATAATTCTGCTCTTTTGTCTTCGGTCTTCGGTCTTGAATCTTCTTGAATATGTTCTTTTCCACTGACTTATTTAATGACTATAACTGACTCTGAAAGATGTTATACAGGACAGACTTTTGACTTTATACACTGCATGACTCACTTCGAAACAATGAAAGACAATTTTTTTTTTTTTTTTTTTATTGAGTGCGATTACTGAAATGAATGATAAAAGGTGTTGGAATAACTGGAAAAATATTTTAACTTGCCATGGGATGAAGGACTTTTGTTGATTTAACTTTTGATGCTCTTGATTCTTGACTTCTCACAAATTTCTAACTTTGTATTGTTGCTCATGAAACCTATTGACTTGGTATCACAGCTTGTAGAGATTCATAACTTGGTTCCTCTTTTGTACTATCACTGAATAATTTCTATCTTTTGTTGTCTGTGAACCTCAACTGTCTTCAAATTCTTCTTAGATTGGTGTCGTTTTGCTCGTTGATGATGAGTTTCTATTGAGAGAGAGCTGCAATCCTGAAATTAAGACAAGGAGTGAAAGGTTAGTTCTGATGTCATTCTCATGGTGAGCAGCACTTGAGATCAAAATGAGTGCTTCAGAGACTTTGAGAATGGAATAATCGTTAATGGCGCACTCTTTAAAGAAGCTGTATTTCTGGTTTAATCATTTGGTGCCTCACTCAAGGGTAGTCTCCACTAATGATTGATTTATTCTTTATTTCCGGAATATCTTTCTCGCAAAATCTCTGGGCTTTGTATTCAGTTCATCACACTATCTATCGAAGTTTAAGAACGTAGCTGTGTGCTTCTTTAACAATTCTAATTTCAATCTAGTTTCCGAACAAAGTGTATGTAATCCTAGCTAAATGTATACCATATAACCAATTAAGTGTTGGAACAGAAAAATGCACACAAACAGATACTAACATGATTTCTAGGTAGTTGCAAACAGGTAAATGCACCCCCACACTTGGATTGAACATTGTCCTCAATGTTTCTAACAATAAACTGATGATGCCAAACTAAGCAGATCATGTGCAGAAACGAGAGAAAAGGAAAGTGGTTACCAGAGCTCCTTAATGAGTGAAGTGTAATCATAACTTGGTGTGTGCTTTGAGGGCAACAACAAGGTAGATACAGAAACATGAGAGTGAGTCTGTTAGTGTAAAAACAACACATCATAGCAAAAAGAAAGATATATACACCAAAGAAAAAGAAAAAAAAATATGAGCAAGAAAAGGGAATCCCTAAACCTGATGTATGTACAAAAGAGGTGAACCAAGTCAGTCTTGGTATACAGGGTCCGCCAGATCTATTGATTCAACTTCTGGTGGAATTGGTTCCAAAAATGGCTTCAGTCTCTGCCCATTGACCTTAAAGATGTTCTGATTTGCTGGATTCTCAAGTTCGACAGCTCCATGAGCGAATACTGTGCGTACTAGATACGGTCCCGTCCATCTAGAACGTAGCTTACCTGGAAACAAATGCAAACGAGAGTTGTACAGTAATACTTTTTGTCCTGGTGAGAATGACTTGCGCAGAATGCGCTTGTCGTGAAATACCTTCATCCTGTTTTTGTACAATTTCGAGTTATCATATGCATCATTTTTCAATTCCTCCAACTCATTGAGTTGAAGTTTCCTGTGGATACCTGCCTTATCAATAGAGAAGTTAAGTTTCTTCACAGCCCAATAAGCTCTATGTTCTAACTCCACAGGTAAATGACAAGCTTTTCCATACACAAGCCTGTAGGGTGACATGCCAATTGGAGTCTTATATGCTGTCCTATAGGCCCATAAAGCATCATTAAGTCGCAAAGACCAATCTTTCCTAGAAGGATTAACTGTCTTTTCTAAAATATGCTTAATTTCCCTATTAGAAACTTCTACTTGTCCACTGGTTTGTGGATGATAAGGGGTTGATACCTTATGAGTAATGCCATACTTGCGTACTAGTGTCTCAAAAGATCTATTGCAAAAATGGGAGCCACCATCACTGATTATAGCCCTAGGAGTACCAAAACGAGCAAAAATATTATCTTTTAAGAAAGAAAGTACTACTTTGTGGTCATTTGTTTTGCATGCAATCGCTTCTACCCACCTAGACACATAATCAACAGCAACAAGTATGTACAACTTACCTTCAGAATTCGGGAATGGACCCATGAAGTCAATGCCCCACACATCAAACAGTTCAACAATCAAAATAGGTTGTAAAGGCATCATGTTTCTCTTTGAAATACTACCTAATTTCTGACAACGATCACAAGCAACACAATGCGCATGGCTGTCCTTGAACAATGATGGCCAATAAAACCCACACTGCAGTACTTTGGCAGCAGTTTTCTTTGCACTAAAATGGCCTCCACATGCATGGTTATGACAGAAAGATAACACATCTTTCTGTTCACTGTTGGGGACGCATTTTCTAATGATTTGGTCCGGGCAGTATTTAAACAAGTATGGGTCATCCCAAAAGAAGTGTTTTACCTCAACCAAAAATTTGGATCGGTCTTGCCTAGACCAATGTGGAGGTATTCTACCTGTGGCAAGGTAGTTAACTATGTCAGCATACCAGGGTAATTCGGACACAAGCATCAATTGTTCATCAGGAAATGACTCTCTAATGTGCAGGGATTCATCATTAGACTCAAGGTTCAATCTAGATAAATGATCAGCTACAACATTTTCTGAACCTTTCTTATCTCGAATTTCGAGATTGAATTCCGCCCTTACACAAAACCAAGGGTAAGCGTAGAGTATAGCAACGAGTTCGTCACCGTCCTGGTCCTCCACTTCCTCCTTTTTGGTTTGTACAACAGCTTGTGGTGCACCTGTTTAGCTCGAGCAGAGAATCAATATCCAGAAAAAGGAATCGAAGTAAACAATGAAACTGATAATACTAAGAGAAGAGATGATATGGTACAGGGGATTACAACTATAATCAAACTAAATATAGTAAAACAAGGGCTAAAGTAAATATTCACAAGAACTAAGCTACAAATCAATAAAGTTGAACTTAATATTCAACCTACAACTACACCTTGTCCCCGGCAGCGGCGCCAAAAACTTGGTAGGCTTGTTAACCTACTATAAAATATGACCGCAAGCGCACGGTGTCTACAATGAAGGACAATGGCAAATACGGGTCGATCCCACAGAGACTTGGGTGTTGTAAGAATTAAATCTAAGTCACTACTAATACTGATTACACAAGGGAATCGTCAAAGACGAGCAATGATTGGATTGTAACACAAATTAAGAGAAAACAATAAAAGAGTTGCTGTAAAAATAGATGATGGGAGATACTAGGGCAGTTGATTCCACCACTTAACTTGTACCAGATACTAGTAATGAAATTGTTCCTTTCCCTTTATGGTGATTTAGTGAGAAGATACAAATCTTTCACTTCCTCACAAGGGTCCTGATATGGATAGTTTAATATCAACTAAGGTAATAACTCCGAGCACTGACTGTCTTCTTAAGGCACAACCAGTCTTAGAGCAAAGATATTAGTTTAGGCATGAGTTGAGATGCAACAACACAGGGTACTTCTAACTACCAAGGATGCATGACATACAAGGTGAAAGCAAAATATTGAAGCAAGGAATTAAACCAAGAACAACTTCAAAACATGATTGTCTAGTATTTAATTAAGGGTTTCATCTCAAACCCTAGAAAATGAAATTAGAACATAATGAAAAACAGAAATTAATTCTATTGCTTGAGATAAAACTTACTGGATGCCCTTCTCTACCCAACATCTTCTCTATTTATACACAAAAATCACCCCCAATTGCTAAACCCTAATTCTTGCTGGCAGCTTCTTCACCACAGATTTGGAACTTTATGAATTGAGAGCAAATCAAAGCTAGGTGCTTGATTTACTGTGGTTTTCGATCGGATCGCCATACGCATGCTCTTGTTCTTCAGGCGTGGGTTGAGAGGGTTAATGGAGGTGGAGGGAAAGGGGAGAAGAGTTGCAGCGGGGACGGAGAAAGAAAAATAAACGTGAGAGAGAGATGAGATTTTTGTTCTCCTGGTTGAGAAAAGAGACCAAAGGGGATGTTTTGGTGTTAGGCATGAGCATCCAAAGCAAGTGTAGAAGACATGTGGATTTCTTTGCGGCCGTTAGATCGTGATGAGAGCTTGGTGGAGGACACGTGTCTGCTGTTTGACGTTGGATGCTTGAGTCGGTGATGGTGCGCGTGATGCTGATGGAGCGTGGTCGGGTGGTGTGGTGGAGCCAGGACGATGTCTGAATGCCTTGTCGAGAGAAATGAATTTACTTTTCGTGTGCAGGGATGTGATGTTTTGGGCCTCTCTTTCGGTTTGGACCCCAACTCCCAATTTGGACCACTTCTTTTATTCTGGACCACATCTTTTGTTTCGGACCACAAATATCATTTTGGGCCGCTCCTCTCTATTTGGACCACTTTCTTCAATTTGGGCCACAGCTTTCATTTCGGACCACATCTCTCAAGCCCGTGGCAGTTCATCTTTTCTCCATCCTTTGAGTTCCTCTTTGTGCAAATATCATTTTGCACTCGTTAATAATCCAGGTCCGGTCTCTCTTTTTCTCCAGTCTGCCCCTTCGGTCTACAAGCTTTATTTAACCTACAAAAATCATAAAAACAACCAAATAAAAGCAAAGGTACTCGAAAACAAGAAAATACAAAGTCTGGCCTAAGAATGCAAAGATAGCATAATTTTGGCATATGAACACCTATAAAATGATGGGTAAATATGCACTATTAGGTGTCTATCAGAAGATTCTGACGAGGAGGAGGAAGAAGAACCTGATGATGAGGAAGATTCCGAGGAGGAAGATTCCGAAGAGGAAGAAAATGATGAACAGAGTGATATTGTTAATGGGGATGAGGATGACGAGGATGGGGACTCGGGTTCAGAGAGTTCCTATTATTGATATTTGTGTGTATAAACATAATTTTTTGTATATTTTGGGATATTTTGGGGAAACTGGTTGTGTTACCAGTAGTTATGGATATGGCGCACACACTGAAACTCTTAATTCTGATTGTGTGTGCGCTTTCATAACTGTGATTAACCTAGATACTCTTAACTCTGATTGTATCAACTCTGACCCATTTTTTGTTTCTTTAGTCAGAGTTGTATTCAGAACTGGAAGTGTGGTTTTTTTGTTTCTTTAGTCAGATACTCTGGCAGAAATATGCAGGAAAACTGGAAGATCTTTTATGTATTCAGATATCCCTGCTAGTCAGCTTAATGTAAATCAGTGAAAATCAGTTATCTTGTAAATCCTTTGCTCAGTAATGTAATTTTCTTTTCGTTTAAAAAACAAAACTGCTGCTTTAGGCCCAAGGGGTTTGGGAGAAAAAAACAATGAAACTGTCCTAGTGGCATATATGTCCATAGGAAGATTACTCAAACTTGCCAAAAATGGGTTCCTTTATGCTTCTACAATGATTCCACCTTGAATTTGCCATAAATGGATAGGATCAGTGCAACTCTGGAAGATCCTGGCTCAGATACACATGATCTAGGGAGTGTTTTGGAGTTCAGAGTTCAACTACATCAGTATTTTCAACGGAAACAACAAAAACGTCTCAACTACATCACTATTTTCACCGGAAACAACAAAAACGTCTCATACATTACTATTTTCCACTGCCATTAGGGATTTGATATGGAGTTCAGAGGAAGATTGTAACTCTCACTTGCCCACAATGGGTTCCTTTATGGTTCTACAAGGATTCCACCTTGAATTTGCCATTTTTGGATAGGATCAGTGCTACTCTGGAAGAGCCTGGCTCAGAGTATGGCAAATTAGGGAGTGGTTTGGAGTTCAGAGGAAGATTCTCAAATACAACACTATTTTGCTACGGAAAAACAAAATTGTCTCAGAAATATCACTATTTTCGACGGAAACAACAAAACCGTTCGGCTACATTAGTATTTTCCACGGAATAAAAAAAACCGTCTCACCTATATTACAATTTTGTACGGAAACAACAAAACCGTCTCAGAAACATTACTATTTTAGTGAGTGGTTTGGAGTTCAGAGGAAGATTGTAACTCAAACTTGCCCAAAGTGGGTTCTTTTAAGGTTCTTTTAAGGTTCTACAAGGATTCTTCCTTGAATTTTTCATAAAGGGATAGAGTCAGTGGTTCTGTGAAAGATCCTGACTCATAGTATGGCAAGTTCGGCAGTGGTTTGGTGTTCAAAGAAGATTCTAACTCAATTACTTGCCCAAAGTTGAGGATCAAACAAATTTCACTTTGAATTGGTACAAATCAGTTATTAGTTAACATTTATAAATCAGTTCTTATGAAAACAAATCTCCAAACAACAATATCAAATAAATCCCTAAATCAGAAATTCTCATCTGCCTTTGCATTTTCGACGGAAAATAACAAACCGTCTCATAGATATTACTAATTTTTGTAAGAAAATATCCACCGTAGATTACTATTGTTAAGCGAAATCTCCACCGTCCAAATTGGACGTGTTTTGTTATAAGAAAATGTCATATGATTTTATTTTGGTGTCCCATGTCCTACCCTAACTTTTGAAGTTGACCAAAATTTTAATTTGACTTGACAAAGTCAATAGCAACATTTAAGCTCGATCTGTATGATCTTTTCACCTCGATTTTTGGGACCAAAAACATATCTCTCTTCTATTATTGAAACTTTGGGCAACTTTACTCTCTGTCCAAAAGTTGGAGCTAACTTTTAGATCTCAAATTTTCGTTTCCCACTCAAATCCCAACTCAGATACTTGTTTCAATTTTCGTTTCCCTCTCCCAATTCCTCTTTTTCCTCCAAAATTTTCGATTCCCTCTCAAATTTCTTTTACCCCTTCTCCAAATTTCAGAAACATTTTGAATCTACCTTTCCTCTATAAAGAAGATAAGATGGAGTTGAAGCTTTGTTGTCGTTTTCCTGTTTCACAAACTCTCTTCCGATCTTCACTCACATCGTTCATACCTCTTACCACGCATTTAACCCTGTACCTCAATCAATCTCGAAAGGTAATTTCTTTAGATCTATCTTGTTTTTTTCATTTGGTTCTTAGGTTGTGTATGCTTAACAATTGTTGTTTGCTTTAAGAATAATTGAGTTTTTTTATTGTTCACTGCGTCTATTGTCTATGCTTAATAAGTTACTTACTTGTGGGTGTTGTGATCTCTTTCCATAGATCACAACTCCAACTTAGGGTTTCAACCAAACTGCAGGTTTTTGATTGTTCGCTGCTTCAATTGTTTATGCTTAATAAGTTACTTACTTGTGGGTGTTGTGATCAATGGATCCAAACTTAGGGTTTCAACCAAAGTTCTAGTTTTTTACTTTCATAACTTGCTATGTATTCAAGTTTTCTCATATGTTGTTTGTTGTTTGTTTTTGGTTCGTTTGTATGAAGATGTCAAGTCAGGAGTCAGATGAAACTTCATCACCAACCGCTAGTACTCCTCCTAGTGGTAGTCCTGATGCTTCTCAAACTTCTAGTACTCCTCCCAGTGGTAGCTGTGATCCAAGATTCCTTTGATCCAGATATCTCGTTGACCTCGATGAGCATGAAAGACCAATGGGAGTAAACGCCAGTAGGTTTGCTACCAAGGCTGGAAAGCTCATCAGATCTCACTGTCCCGTCGACTGCAAAGACTGGAGGCTTGTACCTCAAAAGTGCAAGGACACGATGTGGGCCGCTCTAATGGTAAAGATCTCCCTTTAATCTATAATACAACCACTGTGTTTTTTTGTCCATTTGTGCGTTACGCTGATGCCAACCGCAGTCTTTCGTTGCTGACATAAATACTTTCTTGTTCTTTTCAGGACACTTTCTGTTTCCCCATCGACGATGCTCTGGCTAGAGTGGCCGTTTCTGGGATGTTTCCACAGAAGTTTAGGTCCCACAAATGGGGACTACGGACTAACATTCTTGACAAATGCAATACCAGGGAAGAGATGATTGCCCAGTGTCCATATGGCATGAACACCGATGTCTGGGAGCGGTTTATCGACAATGAGCACGAGGAAGGAGTTGCAGAGAAGCATAAAAAGTTGGGAGCTAATCAGAAGCATAGAGAGTACACACATTGCTTAGGAAGACTCTCATATGCCAACAAGTCATACATGGTGGTAAGTACTTTGGTGATTCTCTAAGAACATTTAAATTCTCCTTGTATGTTACCTTTACAACCCTTGTTACTGTTCATACCGATTATACAGTCAAAAGAAGAGAAAAAACATGTTGCTAAATGTCGTGGAAAACAATGGTTGCTTGGACATAAACGCAAGAATGGAGACATAGTGACAGGTCTTGATGACAAATATGTGAGTATACAAGACTCATACATTTTGAATGTTCACGTACACAAGACTCTTACACAAAAAAAAAATTCCCTTGAATTTCAGAAACAAGTAGAAGCTGCAGTGAAGAAGAGAAAGGCCCTGTTAGAAGCTGGCGAGGGAGAGTCAGAGGAGCTGTCTTTTGATGACGATCCACTTTCAGAAGTGTTTGGAGTGGACAAGCCAAGGAGCTATTGTTGTTCCTTTTCCTCAACTATGTCCATGAAGCAGGCAGTAAATATGAAAGTAGGGGTGGCCCTTAAATCTTCTGGCAAATGTAAACTCACTGATGCTGATGTTGATGCTAGAATGAACCAGATGCAGCATGATCTTACGCTTCTTTCAAAGGTGAGCTTGAAACATGATCTCCTATAATTAGTTCATTTATGTCTTGTGTATATTGTGCATTGTATATATCAGATTCTAATCAGATCAATTTTTGAATGTATTGGTCCTGCTTACAGCATGTTATGAGTTTTATGGCTGCCACTGGAAGGGTTCAGGATACTACTTCTCCTTCCAGTCAAACAGCTTCTGCCCCTGGTGATCTTTCTGATTCTCCAATCAGAGAATCATGTTCAGTTGTTGTAGCTGACACTGTTGCTGAAGCTGCTATACCTCTTATCGGAGATCATCAGGTGCGTCTTATCAACAGGAAAGGGGATGCAGTTGCAACTGGTCATGTACTTGGTGGAGCACAGGGGCAGTCTTGTCATGGGGCTACCGTGAACCACAAAGTGGAGAGAGTTGTTTGTGTTGAGGAAGTTATGGATGCGCTCTATCCTGTTCCCGATGCTCCACAAGGGGATGACTACAATGTTTTGGGAGATCTGGTAGGTGGACAGTGCTTCATTATATGGCCCATAACCAGGATGATCCTTGTTTGAGCACTTCCCACTTCTTGCAATGTTTTTTTGTGCAGCTTAACTTTAACACTTCTATATACTGCTGTTTTTTTTGTTGGGTCTTTTGGGTATCAAGTACGGACATATTTTGAGTTACACTTGTGTAAGTGTAATTGTTTGGACATCCTTATTATTATTATTATTATTATTATTATTATTATTATTATTATTATTATTATTATTATTATTATTATTATTATTATTAT
>JAJJMA010191155.1:31428-55459 GCA_023529015.1 Papaver nudicaule | reverse complement strand
TATTGTTAAGTTGGTGGAATATTCTCCTAATCCACAGATAAAAAGAAAACTTCACCTGCTCTGAGGAATATCGGGTCAAGGTTCTGAGGTAAATAAAATTTCTTGGATACTTATACAGGAAATAACTAAGCATACCTTAGCCAGATACAGATTCCGAAATGGTCGTGATAGTAGCTATCCGTCTACAAAAACAATAATCTCATTTCTATGCCATCTATGGGAGTTGAACCCACAACTATATGATTAGAAACCATATGCTCTACCAATTGAGCTAAGATAGCACTAAAACAATGCAGTCAAGTGATACCCCCACATACAATGGAAGCAAACCAACTTACCGACAACCTTTGTATGAAAAAGTAGAACTAATTGACACGCTTGTTCATGTTATGTCATTATTTTGATGAACTTAATTTGAGAAAAAGAAAAGCCAAACTGAAGAAAATTTATAGATATCACTTAGATGAGCTCGCCCATTGAAGAAAAAGAAAAGCCAAACTGAAGAAAAGTATACGAAATGTTGCCAGTGGGGCGTTGGGTCTATCAATTATACAACTCTTATATATACAATTTAAAATAAAATTAAAATTATAGATCAGTGCATACACTTGAACCAAGTTACATAAATGGAACACACTTGATATAAGTTGGCTTATAGTGTACATTGAATGATAACAACAAATATGAGGCCGCAAGATCAAAGATAGGATCTTTTCTGAAACACTATTGGTACATATAGCCAATAACTTACTCGTGATTTGCAATTAACCTTATCCTTGTGGCAGTAGATGAGCTTCAAATTTGAATTCATAGGCAACGAACTTTCTAACTATTTCTCCTGTCTCCTGTAGTGTTGTGGTAAAAAAAAATCAGCTTAATTGATGAAACTGCAAATTTCATATTTCTTGACGTACCTACATGTGAAGAAGACTCATCCTGAGTCATCAGATTGTTCATTTCCATATTTTGTAAGTTCCAGCACTATGTATTGATGTCCATCTGACATATACTATCTGAGCGATATACCAGGTAAACGAAAAGATAATCACTTCTTCTCTGCATCAGTTAGTTTCGATTTTTGAATGGATCGAAGTGTGAGAACCCAAACTGACTTCAGTTTCAGAGAAGCTAAAAATCATAGAAACACTCCAGCAAGCACTATGAACCCTGCTTAACATTACCTTAAAAAACAAAACTCAATCCACCACCATAACAACCGTGCCTATCCTAGAGAAGCTGCAGCTATAGCCACTGGTGATACAGCTAAAAGTAGCCAAACCAAGCTCAATTTCCATAGCGAAAGCTACCTCGAATGAAAGTGGCATTGTTCGATCTAGATAAAGCATTGTTCGAATGAAGAGGTGGAACGACACCCTACATAAAGCATTTGTAAAGTCACATTATAAAATCTTTTAATAATAATTACACCATCAAATTGACAGATATATACCAGAACTCAGGTAACCCCTGCATGCTAAATTGTTGAATTTCTGCCAAACATCCTAACAGATGCAAAGACACGAATAATAATTAAAAAACATTCATGTTTTTGCCCCTAGCTGAGAAACTACGCAAGTGATAATTACTTTCAGATACGAAAAAGCATTTTAATTTAAGGTAAATATTACACCTATGGATTCATGTACCATCTCAGTATGAGGCTCTGCAGTGCTAAGTTGAAATCTTACCTGCCGTTCTATCTTGCGTTGGCGTTCCGCCTCCAACCTTGCTAAACGCTCCAAGTGTTCCCAACTTTGTCTTTCACGCTGTCGCTTTTCTTCCCACCTCTTCTTCGCAGCCACCTCAAGAACTTGATATTTCTGGTGGAATCAAGAGATATATGTCCAAGATTGTCGAATATTGAGGGTCAATGCCACTGTTTGAAAAATAGATTTGACCCTCAATATTCGAAATATCCAGATGTGATCAATGCCACTGTTCTCTCATTTTTTTCAAAAAGCACTTTCCATGGTTCTTGTTTGGTGAAATTGGCTAGTAACCTAGAAGATCCTTCTCCTCATCTATAGAAACCCAGTATACTTCAAGGTGAAGACGGTTCTTATAAATACTCAGACATGCCAAAATGGGTAGGAACCAAATGCCTACACACCTTAATCATCGTGTATGAAGGCAAGCAGGTAACTACACAAACAGAAATAAGCAGGCATGCAAATTCTGATACTGGGATTCCAATAAACAAAATGAAGAATGCCCATCCATACCTTCAAACAGAGGCGTACATTTTGCACGGAAGTGTCATGGTAACCTCTCACACAAATGTGGTACACCCTCGAGTCTGATATACATAAAATATTGCTTGTGACTATGTGTAATATGTATACAGTGTAAGAGATATGAGGCAGCAGAAAAATCACCTTCAATGGAAGTTGGTGGTCTTACACCCATGACATTGCTTCTACTGCCTCATCTCGATCCCTGTGTCCGTAAGAGTCATGAGTTAGACTTGTAGTTCGAAATTAAGAACTTTGCATAATGCATGTAATTTAGTCATGTAATGATCGATGCTTTCAGACAGCATCATGCATCCATTCATACCAAATTTGCCTATAAGTCAGTGCTAAGTTAATCCCAAAGTACTCATTTTGGACATGTTACCGAGCTGCAAAAGCTGCATTCTCAGTGAAACTGTGTGTCTACAATAAAAGGAGACTGAAGCTAGCTTTGTACTTTAATCTATATACGTCCACCTACAAAATTGGATTGATCGAACAACTGTTGTGAAAATAGTATAATGTATGAGTTTCACATAGAAATTGCATGACTCGAAAACCAACCATCTACATAACAATTGTTCTGGAACGGAAACCCTCATAAGCCTTTGACATTAGACGAAAAAAAAAAACACACTTGCCTATACAGACAATGGAATAAAGGAATACAAATTGGGGAATGATATTTAAGTATATTGGTTACGCCAAAGGTGATACAAATTGGATTTGCAAGCAATTGAATTCAGAGTTGCTATGGTACGGTTCACAGTCTTTAAAAAAGGGAGAGAAAAGAGAGCAATGGAACTTAGATTGAACCATTCACTTGAGGAAGTCATACCTTAAGTGGAAAGTGGAACTTCCTGGTCAGATCAACCACCAACCCCAATTCTTGGTGAACTTTATGAAGCAGAACAAAATTCTCTTGAAATTTATCTTCCCATTTTGAAAAGAATTCAAAGAAGAGAACACAATACTCAATGACTGGTTGGGGCAAACATTATTCATTAAATCAAGCCAAAAAAAGGGATAAAGTGCACCTGAGGAGTGATTGAAGTTAAAAGCTTTCGTCGTGGGTGGTTGTGGATTTTCCTGCAAAGAGGAATATCAATATAAGATATACTTATCGACGTGTATATCGGACCAAGAAAATTTAAAATCAAAAGGTATCACAATACTGCAACAAAAACAGAGATGATACAATACATACAATAGCTATATATCGATACTACATATCAAAATGCAACCAACTACATCAAAGATTACACAACCTGCAAAGACAAACAACACCACCCAACCAAACTAAAGAACCTGCACGGACTAATAAAAATCAATTTTGAACACAGTTATAACTATAAGCTAATAGTTCAGTTGTGAAAGCTAATAAAATTAAATCAAAAGAAGAACAGGCCTCCTACCTTCCAGCATGCTAATGGTTACCTTTTGAACCAACCAAAAATCAGGAAAAACCACTACAGATGAGATAACTTTGCTTCCCAACTTAACCACCTTACTGCCCTACCCTTAAGGCCACTGTACTATTTAAATATAGTAGTTCGACTCATTTTTGTGTAACATTTGAAAGTTTTGTTTTGAACCCAAGTGGACCACTCTCATGCTCTAACTGAGATATATGTCCAACTATCCTCACATAAGGAATCTGGCATTCTAAAATTCCCACACACGCTCATCTCCACTTAAGCAACAACTTTTTCCTCGATAAAATATTGACAAAAAAAAAATCACTCTGCTGCTAAATAAACGATTGCAACATAAAAACGCATGACTAAATACCTTTACTTGGAGCTGATGCTGGCCGAGAAGCATATGAACTGGCCAGCATGAACCAAGCATCTAACTTGGGTAAGTCCCTTACTTGAACAGGATCTGTTCTACAGGCTTGTACGTTTGCGTCCTTGAGTTTATTTTTTTTGCAACACTAAACAGGATCTTTAAATTCATTGGAGTAACACATGCAAGAAATCTGAATAATATAAGCAAACAGGTAATAGAGGTGGCATAATTAAAAAAATTGTGCGTAACATCCTATTGAACAGGGAGTCTTGCCTATTTTCCCTCTAGCACCTACTACCTACTAAGATGCTATGCTCACAGCTGTAAGATGTTGGACTGGACTTATCTATAGTTGATTATAATAGGTTGTCTATGGTTATAGAATGCAGTATCGTATAATCATTGAAGCCGTGATTCAGTTAAAAAGCTCCACTCTAACTATACTGTTTCCTTGATATTCATTTAATTCCTAATGTTATATGACTGACATTATTACTTAGAATTATGTTTCGTTTTAAGCACAGAAGATAAAATATCTCCCAATAGCTAACCAATGTTATATGCCTAATGTTAATGACTAACCAAATTGGTCATTCTACGATATAGTTAGAGTGAATGTTTCGTTTTAAGCACTGAAGACAAAATATCTCCCAACCATGTCAACCACGTAGGAAGCTGCAAGTTTTGAAGAGAGAAAAAGATTACGTCGATAAAATCATGTTAAAATCTAGGAAATACCTATCTTATAAGTGTGGTTACTCACCAATTCTTCGCCTCTCTTCTTCTCATCTTTGATCTTCAAATCTCTCGCTTTCTCCTCGTTTGCTAAACAAATCTCAATCAATAAATCAATCATTTTTTTTAGCAGAGATGAAAAAAACATCAACAGCAAAGTTCTAGGGATTCTATTGCTTTCTTCTCCTTCCATGCCTCTCCACAACATCATCTTTGTTCATATCTTTTGAATTAAACCCTGAAGAATCATCAAAATTTCAACCTACAAATTCAACATCACACACTACGTAACATTAAAAATAATCCATGTAAATATCCATCACTCGTGCATACATGAATAGAGAAATTAACCTGACCTTTTAATCAAGTCTGGAATACTTGCACTTCTATCCCCAGTATCTCCTTCCTTCCTTAGGATTAATCAATCAAAATCACTAAACTAACCCAGAAAAGTTAGCAAAAATCCTAAAATAAAATTAGAACTTTTAATCCCTGAATTTATTTTGTAAGCGTTACAATTAGATTCAGCAAAAATTAAATAAAGAAGATTTAATTCTTTAACCGCGCTGCATCAATACGATTGAAATACAATCGAAAAGCAAAGAAGATTCGAAGCTAGATCAATATAAGCTTACCTTATTCCACTTTTCATCTGCTTCGCCCCCAAAACCCTGTCAATACAATAGAAGCCAATAGAGATTTGTTTTTTCACACAAAGCAATTAACAATCAACATAAGAATCTAGGGTCACTGATTTAATTCGGAAGTCAAATAGAGAATTTAGGGATACTGTGAAAAAATAATTTTTTGGGAGATGAAGATGAACAAATCACGGCAATATTAGGGCTATCGGAACGCTGTGAAGAATTTGCTGGAGAAGAAGATGAAATCACGGTGATTTTCAATCGGAGAACCGCAAATTACATCAACAAGTCGAGTGCACGTGTTGCACGTCGGCAGACAATTTTTCTTTTCATTCGTATTTTCCCATTTTCATTTTTTCTATTTTCGAAAAAAATGACATTCAATATATAAAAAAACGGCGATGCTATTCGACGCCCTCAACG
This sequence comes from Papaver nudicaule, assembly GCA_023529015.1. Classification (NCBI taxonomy): domain Eukaryota; kingdom Viridiplantae; phylum Streptophyta; class Magnoliopsida; order Ranunculales; family Papaveraceae; genus Papaver; species Papaver nudicaule. The sequence goes on along the minus strand of JAJJMA010191155.1, from coordinate 49,635 downwards.
ACGCCCTGGTCAGCGCCCAAATGACGTGGCTAACTGAGCTGGATAAATAAAAACACGTGATCCTCTCTTCTCCTTGTTTACAGTTTACTCTCTCTCTTCAACTTTCACTTTCTCCTTCGTCTTCATCTTACTTCCTCCATTGTTTCGATTTCTATTACCACCACCACTACAGCAGCAATAGCCCACCACCATAACCACGACTCAAACTGACAGTGTTGATCCAGATTTTTCACAACCATAATCCAAAAACCTATTACTCCACTGTCGTAACCGACAACAAGAAGAAAGAAAACCACACCCAATTAATAATTTTAGTTTTGAAAATCTTGAAGAAAATAAATCTTCTTTCGCCTTTTTTTTTCCATACAGGAAGAAATTATTAAATCTCATTGATTTCAACTGTTTTTAAACCCTGAAATCAGTGATTACTAAAACATTAATCAACCCTTCTAAATTAAAAGTTCATGGAAACTTGAGTTTGTTAATAACTGATCTGATTTGATTCAATAGTAGATATGCTTGATCAGCTATTAGGATTTGATAGTTATGCCTAAAATCTGAAAATGGTGAAAAGGGAACTAGGTTTTGAAAAAACAACGTGAATTAAAAATGGGTTGGTGATCTCTTAGGGTTTTCAATTTCTTAAATTTGGTCATTTTTCTTCTCTCAAGTTTTGGTCCTTTTGGATTAATTTTATGGATCTTCTGAATATGTTTGCAAGGACCACAGAGAAAAAAGAAAAAAAAAGAAAGATGAGAAGTTTTTTCGGCTTATGATTTGGAAGAAAGAGAAAACACGCAGAGGAGAGAGGAATTATACGGGCAGATAGCCACGTCATTTTGGGCGCTGACCGGGGCGCTCATAAGGGCGTCAAATAGCATTTTCGATAAAAAAAAACATGTTATAACAAATCAAACCAATCCAAGCATCACATTGATAAGAAGACGAATTAGAAGACACCACTGTCCCCTCCCTCAATCAGCAAATTCAATTCATAAATAAACAAATCATAAAGCCCCGATATTAAGCAAGAAAAAAATATCAGCAGTATAATTCCGGGTTTCTATTGCATACCTTCTCATATCTTATGTTTACACAATCCTAAGGACCCGCGCATCTTTCGGATTCTACTTTGCTACAGTAAAAAAACCTGGGGGAAAAAAGCAACAAACTGCAACCAATATAATTAAATTCAAGGAACTACACTAAAGAAAAAGGAATAGCAGTCAAGCAACAAACTTTGCTGACCTTCTGTTATAGCTGGTTCTTCATGTGTTCAAGTTTATCCTTCGGGTGGTAGTAGTCTGTTTGGGCGCGAATAAATTCACACCCGAAACACGATTGATTGATGATGATATATTGATGATGTTTTACCCTCCACTTGATGATTAAGATGGGGAGGAACCTGCAAAACAAACAAAAAGGGCTCCGACGCCCAAGTAAGTATGAGATTTAGGTGCAGGAGTTTTTAGGGTTGGATGATCATACCTTTTGGGGATTAAATCCCCTGTATTTATATGGAGAATAGACTTGGCCGGGAAGACATTTAGAAGCTTCTAGACTCTTCTTTGGGCCTATTAGCGGGCTTTGGGCAATTTATATAGGGTACACACATCGCCCCCTCTTAACGTCCAACTTGTTGTGGGGTTAAGAAGTTTGGATTCCCTTTTGCACTATCGGCCCGCCCCCAAGCATGAGTAATGGTTGTCGTAGTAACCGTAATTCGCCCCCACTGTTTGGGAAGATATTACAAAGACGCCCCCAACTATACCTGCAATAAATTTGCTCATTTGCTAGACGAGACTTTTTGCCATGTAATGGTCTTTTGATGCTCGTGAGCTAGACGAGACTTGAGTTGAGAGCTTGCTGTTTGGCAAGACTTTCATTGTGTACCTTGCATCATTGAAGGCTTTTGTAGTGTGCTTGCAGCTTGGCAAGGCTTTTTGCTCGCAACGTAACAAGGCTGAAGCGCTGGCCGCTTGGGCTGTCTGGCTGTTTGCTTGTGTTGAGTACGAGACTTTGGACCAACCACGATTGTTGGGCTCGCGGTTGAGACGAGACTTTGTGCTTGCACTAATACAAGTCTTTATACTCACGTGCAAGGCGAGATTTTATGCTTGCGATAAGAGCAAGACTTAAGTGCTCACGTGCAAGGTGAGGCTTTGGTTGCTTGCGATGCAATGCAAGGCTAAACATTGAAGGTGTCTGAGAAATCATCTCCTCTACTGTAGGAAATCGAAAGACGATTCTAACGAGCCAAAAATCACTCAATTCGGATGAGAAACGAAGGAGATATTGACGAAACAAGATTGTCAAGGTGCGCGCGCGTAATGGATGACATAGCGCTGACTGGACCAGTCTGAACGACGTGGCAGCACCAGTTCGAACACGTGGCAATGCTGACTGGGCCACAATTGATGACGTAGCAACGATGACTGGATCAAACTAGATGACATGGCGGTGCTGACTGGTCCAAGCTCGATGATGTGGCAGTGATGACTGGACACAACCCGATGACGTGGCAGTGTCTCATTGGATAACCTCGCTGATGTGTTAAAAATGACTCAGCAGTCCTTGATGACATGGCGTCACTGACTCAGCGTTCTTGCTGACGTTGTACAGCTGACTATGCTTGATTTGGTGACATACACGCTGACTGGGTAACTAATAAGGACCACAAGATTGTAGCTGGACCAATCGAACAGACAGGATTTGTTGGATACGGTGTTGAGCGCAACGTCGGATCATGAAGTTAGACGTGAGGCTAGACCATATCAACGGTCCAATATTTCAGATCTGTGTATGTGCGTGCGCTGGATCACTGCGGCTAGACGTGAGGTTGGATCTCATCGAACGGACTTCAGGTAGCAGATTAACTTTTAACGGACAAGATTGACTAGATCAAGAGCCAGACAAGAGGCTATACACGAACGGCTCGAACATCACAAGTTCGTGATTTGCAACGTTTACTTCTGTTGCACCTTCTAGGGTTTTCTGCGACGTTTCCAGATGTTTTTCACGACGCTTTAACTTTTCTTCTGTGGCCTTTTCTGCTACAGTGTTTGGCGATTTTTTGAAAACCCTAAATTTTTGTGTGGATTCATGCACGAATTCCAAGACTTTTCCATGACTTTTCTCAATGGAAAAACACGATTCTTTTACACGAATCCCCTTAGTCGGCGCCAATGTTTGGGCGCGAATAAATTCACACCCGAAACACGATTGATTGATGATGATATATTGATGATGTTTTACCCTCCACTTGATGATTAAGATGGTGAGGAACCTGCAAAACAAACATAAAGGGCTCCGACGCCCAAGTAAGTATGAGATTTAGGTGCAGGAGTTTTTAGGGTTGGATGATCATACCTTTTGGGGATTAAATCCCCTGTATTTATATGGAGAATAGACTTGGCCGGGAAGACATCTAGAAGCTTCTAGACTCTTCTTTGGGCCTATTAGCGGGCTTTGGGCAATTTATATAGGGTACACACATAGTCGTTAGTCTTTTCTAGCTCTAGCTTCGTTCTGTCTAGTGTCTTGTTTGGCTTTTGCCTTCTTTTCTGGTCGGTTGTTGCTGTACTCTGTTCATGTTTCATGAACCGTTTCCTTTTCAATAAACATAATTTACAGATCAAAAAAAAAAAAAAAAGAAACTACATTAAAAAAGCAACTAAGAACACAATATACAGTAAGCCCATGTTTGGATATAAATTAGTTTAAGCAAACTGTTAGCTAATAAGTTCAAGCTAACAAATTAGTCTCCAAATTGAGCTGCACTGAATGCACAAGTCAGGACTCAGAACCCTAAGAACTATGTAAATGGCATATAAAAAAAAAGGGTGAAACTGGCGAAAAATTGTGACTGCCTCCTACATTTAACATTATACCAAAGTAAGACTGGCTTGTTTTTGCCTGTTCCGATAAGTGACATTGCATCCAGATTAATGCACATCCAAACTTCTAATTAGAGTTTGGATCACATCTTTATCAAATGCAGCATGACCATCAACACATGGGATCATTTCAAGGACTAACTTCTAACAATTGTTCATTTAGATATTTCTTCAAACAGGTAGCCCACATAACCAAATTACTGAAAACTAAAGTTGAACAATTGGAGAAGGTGGAAGGTTGAAGTGATAAATGTAAATAATATCATCAAATTCAACATAAATGCATACCTTCACGTGAAGAACTTTAACTTGGGGAGATTGATTCAATGGAGATTGGAATTGGCAGATTTGCTTCCCCATTTCCAATCGAGAAATGGGTTTGTTGTGAAGGGCTGTAGATTGTTGGGTACAATTTGATTATGTAATTACATAATTTTGAGATGAAGAATCAAAAATGGTAGTGCAATAAGGGAGTTGCTGAACGTCTGTGTAAGTTGTTTTTTTTTTTTTGTCGAGGGAGAAGAAACGCAGAGTTCCTATACGTAACACGTTTTTTATGATAATTTCGCTTCAGTCCGTATAAAACATTTCATAGCACATCGATATCCTTAGGGTTTTGCGTTTCATCCCTAGTCTGTTTGATGTTTCAGTCCCGCTTCCGTCTGTTTAACCATTTTCCGTCTGTGTAACCATTTTCTGTCTGGTGAACCATTTCCGTCCGTTGAACCAGAAAATGGTTAGCGTTTTTTTTTTTGGTTGCGCGCCTTAAAAGGGGGGAGATGAGATATATCATCATCAATATTCTAAGATATCTACTAAGTTCTGCTTCCTATTCTAGTCTCAAAGATATTTTCTTTATCTTTTTTTTTCCATTAAAAATGTTAGGCTGCGTTTGGCACCGATGGAATTGGAATTCCTGGGAATTCCAATTCCTGGGAATTCCAACTACCACCAGTCAGTTTAAGGTGTTTGGCATGACAGTTAAAATGGATGGAAAACTAGAATGGAATTCCAATTCTAGGTGTTTGGCATGGGTTGAAAAATTTGGATGGAAATCTAATCAAGCCAGAATTTAATCCCTACAAAACCATCTGTGGGAGTCGAACCCACAACTACATGGTTGAAAACCATGTGCTCTCCCATTTGAGCTAAGACAGCAAGAAAACTAAAGACCGTAGAACACCGACAGAAACAGAAAACTGTACAAATGCAAGACATAAATGTAAAGACTGGGTAAGTGGGTATCATTCAAAGTCCTCCAGAAGAAGAAAAAATGTGGACTGAACATGATTAAACTACCACTGTCTTTGGCATTGAGAAAAGTTTTAATCAAAGACTACCACTGTCTTTAGCACCAGTACATATCATAAGCAAAGGACATGTTATCAACGAAAATTACAGGACAAGTAGCATCCACGAAGTGAGGATAGCACAATCTAGGTCAATCGGAAACAATAAAGTGGGCTTGTCACTTTAGTAGTTGAGATTGGCAATTCATATAACCTGAGAGTTATCAAGTGTCAACAAAGGTGCTCTACAAGACATTTTAAACAAGACAATCATAATGATATTCCACCAGGCAGTAGTCAGACAGGCTAAGCATCAAGCATGCCAATTGCCAAGTGAACTCATTCCTATTGTTACCATAAGTTATCAAAGGGTCCAGAAACATAAAATCAAACATTATATTACTTAAAAAAAGAAAAATAAATCAAGAACATAAGATGGTATTTCACAAACAAAACATAGCAAAATAGAAGAAAAGAATTGACATCAGGAAGAACTCAAAATAGAAAGAAAAAAACTTGATCTCTTTTGGACATTTTCTCAAACAGCTACAAGCCAACAAATTTAGGGCATCAACTAAAACAACCCATAGAATTCACAGCAAATAAAAATCATAGAACCCCATTAAAATTAACAGTACGAAGTGAAAAACCCATACAATATATACTCAAATTAAAAATAAATTATACCTGTCGATGAACCCTAACTCCTCAAAATTAACTTTCATCTAATAGCATATGAAGTGTATTACTTGAAAGATATGGAGAAGATGAGTTGAGGTAGGAGATTGAGTTGATCAGTTTTGAAAAATGATAGAAATCGAGATGAAGGAGAGCGGAATGATGGTTTCGACCTCCATTTGTTTTTTCTCTCGAAGAAAAGAGGAAACAGAAAGAAAGAAGAAGAAGAAGAAGAAGGAAAGAGAATGGAATTGGAGTATATATATGGGTGGAATTGAAGGAAGGAAAACGAAATTCCAGGGGGGGGTGCGATTTCGTTTTCCACTCGGGGAAGGAAAATGAATTCCATTCCCTCCTCCAATTCCACCCATTTTTGGCGTGCCAAACGCAGCCTTAATGATTTCACTTTTTCCTTTTTTTTCGTGAAAATATCTTTTTTATAGAAGAAATAATTGTGAAAATATTTTCATTTTTGGATTCTTTATTTTATTTTAACCCGTAAAATATATTTCCATACATTTTTTTCTCATTAAAAACGTTTTTTTTTTTTAAGGGAATAAAAAAAAAAAAAAATACATCAATGGTCCAAGTGCAACGAAAAATCCAAAAAAACACATGTACGCGAGGTGTAAGAAAATATATATAATTATCGACCAATCAGACGCAATTATTGCGTCACTCTTCCAATACAACAGAGGGTTAAAGACCATAGAGAAGGGAGTGAACACTACCTAGGAGCGTACACCTTGAGATGAAATTATGCTCCTCGAGATCCGCCTAAATTCAACGGCCACGAAATGTAAGGAGATAAGGAATGTCTAAGCCAATAGAAATCCATGGTTATGTTCACCAGCCAATAGGAATATAGGTTAAAACAACTTTTAATGTGGATTGAGAGATGGTATTGAGTGTTTAGGACGCACCGAGTATGGGTGATTGTTCATGTTATGGTGTGGCGGGGCGGAAACTAAAAGTGATTCAATAAAAAGGGAAAATATTGATTGCAGTAACATCTATCTGATATCCTTCTAAGATATGATAAAAACAATACATAACCATCAAATTTGAATCACAATAGTATTTGGTTTGTTCCTCATATTAAGATTAGTCATATACCGTCTACAATGATGAGAGAATGCACCTGGTAAGATAGTAATTGCTAATTGGGAGTGGCGGGGCTTCGCCCCGCCCTGACCGTTTGGATCTGTTGGAACATGTCTTGATTTGCTCTAGAAAAAATAGACGGATTTTTTTTCTTTTCTGCGGGGCATTCTTTTAAGTAAATTAAGACATGTTAGCCATGAATTATATGATGACCCCGGCCTAAGCCTACGACCGAGGCTCAACCTTTAAGTAAATTTTAAAGGTTGGTGGAACTTACAACCCAAAAGTTGAGCCAATAGATTTCCTTTGTCAAACTTGATCACTCACTTTTTTTTTTCTTCCTTTGTTGAGCTGGTTTCCAGGTTATTCGTTAAACACACTTCCTTTCAATATAAGAATCACAACTTCTGATATTTTTCCTAAACAACTTCAAACGATCATCACCCCCTTTAGTAATTTTTTCCGTTTGTAGTTGTTTAGGAAAAATATCAGAAGCTGGCGGTTTTTTCCTACTCTCCATGTCATTGTTTTTCTTTGCACCTTCGATATCGATGTCTCCTGTCGCAATTGTGTTTCTCGTCGGCTTTGTTTTCTTAGGCTTTAGGGCAGCTCGTTTATTTCTTCTACTTCTTATAGTTTTTTTTTCAATTAAACTAATAGGTCCCGGCCGTGGATCAAAGTGTTGAGTTGTTAATTTTTATAGTTCGTTATTGAGTTGGTTGTGGCTGTCGTGGATCAAGGTGCTGAGTTTTTCGGGTCGGCGCCATCGGTCGTTTCTCTCAACCTTTTTGTTATTTTTTATAGGAGTTGAGTTGTTCAAGTCATATTAGTCGGGACTTATTGTCTCGTCCGTGAATGATCAAAGTGTTGAGTTGGTTGGGACGACATGCACCGTAGGCCGTTGTTCAACTTTTTTGTTAATTTTTATAAGCCGGTGTTGAGTTGATTGAGTATGTTCATAGTTTTTTTTTGGTAAAATATTAGAAGTTGTCGTTATTTCCTATTCTCCTTGTCGTTGTTTGTCTTTGCACCTTTGATATCGATATCTCCTGTCGTAATTGTGTTTTTCCCCATAGCAAATTAAGCATTGTATATGTAGCATCTCATATTCCAGAATTTTTGTTGGCTTTGTTTTCCTAGGTTTTAGGCAACTCGTTTATTGATGGAGCTCCGCCCCTGTTTTTAGTTAGAATGAAAAAAAAAAACAATTAACGTGAAAAATATAAATTCCACTATAGTATATTCACAGGAAAAAAAAATACCCATCCACGAAAAAGCATTAAACTTAAGTTCATCATAATATCCGGTTACATTCTAATTTGCTTAAGGGTACCCACCGGGCAGGGTTAAGCTTTTAATAGTCAAACAAAGCCATTAAGATGACAATTTTAGTTTGAAAACCGTAGCTGATATCTTTAAAATAATAAATTGTTTAATATTTTTTTTCGCCTTCGTTGTGTAATTGCAAAATAGTGGTTGCACACATAAATTCTAGTTGGCAATCCCTGCTACACACATCAGGTAGGGTAATTGTTGTTGAATATGATTTGTGAATTACGGTTTCCTACATTATTTATGGGGATTAATGTGAAAGAACGCACCCTATAAAATCGTAGTTGATGGAACATGTCTTAACTAAAATAAAGTTAACCTATCTTTATTAAAAATATACCGATATCTTAAAATATGAATGCTATAATTAATTAGCAATTACAACATAATTTAAGGTAGCACATTTTGAGAATAAAGGTTAACTTAAGGTAGATTAAAGGTAGCACATTTTTTGGATAAATGTGCTCAAAATTATTCATGCCAGTTAACTTTACTCCGTCTGTGAAAATATTCCTCCAAAATATTTATGCCAATTTTAGTTAACTCACCGCCAAAACTATCAAAATTAAAATGTGGCATATTTTCATCTTCACTAACAAAAGCAGGTGAACATGTTGGTTCATGAAGCTCAAGTATTTGGTATTTTGCAAAATATAATTTGAGTTGCAGCAAAAATGCAGAAAGGTGATGTGTCTCTACACAGAATCTAAGGTAAGAATTTCATTACCCACATTTTCATTACCCTATTAATTTATTTGGAGGATAAAATCTAAATTGTACATTGCTCTAAAATTGTATATATATTTTTTTTTTGGGGCGGAGGATTATTGCAATCTAACAACCACCCAAGAACCTGCACTAAAAAACCAATAGTATTAAACTCTCTTAAATCTATAGCAAAAAAAGAATAAGAATGGCGCATCACAGCAATATTGGATAATATATACAGTATTTAACTTGAAATTCAAATTGGATAATAATCAAGTGCTAAGACAATATTCTTTATAATTTCTCTTGTACGTTGTGGCATGTACCTTTGGATATGCGTACTCTTTCTTCGAACCACGACAAAGTAATCACATCCAAGACAAATAGTTTTTCTTCCAATTCATGTAGAAGGCTGATTTGGTGTAGCATAGGACAATATTCTTGAAAATCGCGACTGAATTGGGTTAGTATGTATTTGTCTAATCATGAAGGCCTTAAGGGCAACCAAATTAAACAAAAACACACTAACTAAATGCAGTTCTGATATTGCAGCTGATGTCATCGAGGCCATGATGGAGCTGCAACGATGCATGGTCGAGTAAACACAGTCGACTGTCAATCAGACAGCTGAGATTGCAAATGGACCCAGACCAGGAGACATGTAAGACGGGAATCATAATACAAAGTTAAGGTGAAATCAATTTCATAATGGAAAATAATAATACCTCAATGAAACTTGCAACGATGATTGGGAATCTCCGTTGGCTTTATTTGGTTTTTGAAAGGATAGTATTGTAACTGGTTGCAGCATCTTCTATTCATAGGTTGGAGTCCAGCAGAAACACGAACTCATAACCAAGGACTGGAACACTTCATTTCATATATGATACAAAGAAAAACAATCGACGAAGAAACATTACCTTGCCAGCATGATCTACAGCCTTGCAAGCGTCAACAGTTACCGCTTTCATCAGTAAGTCCAACCATGTTACTGTTAAAACAAAGTACATCAACAGGAAAACTAATTCAGAATGGCCAGTAGCTTTTCATTGGTGGTACTTGGTGGAATTTACCACTAAGAATATTATTCCTTTGCCTTTTAAGGACTTATTTAGCAACTGGGCATTAAATGTAATACCGCTATGACTTTGAATTTATCTATATTCATCCACATCTTCTTCAGAGTAACCAAATATGTTCCTGTTCCTGATGAAGGTACACAACCAAACTTAATAGTCCTATTGTTGCAAATAAGATGAAATGATATTAAAAATCAACCAATCTACTCAACAACAGATTACAAAATCAACAGACTTGAGTATTGGCCACATGTTCAATCAATTTTTGGCGGTGAACCTAAAGGCTAACGTTATGATCAACACTTAGCAGTTTGCATAGAGTTTTAAGTAACCCAATTTTCATGTTCTCTCACATGCCTAAATCCAATTTCTGGAGCAATAAAATGATATAAGTATAAGAAACCTAAAAAAGATGCAAAAGCTATCACAAACCTAGATAACCACAGATTAACCCAGAGAAACGAAGATTATCTGAGGAATACACAAATTTTTGTTTCTACATAGCCACAATGATGTTAATTAGTGTACAAATTATTTGAATAGAAGTGGAAATGGTGGTTGCTTCACAACTAAGTGTGAAAATATGTAGAGTAGATGATTCAGAAAATAGAATATTTAGTGCCTAGTCTACTATTTCAACTATTTCAATCCATGAGATATACCAAAGACAACGCTAAAAAGACTAAGGTGGACCAATTCAAATACACAGGAAGAGGATTAGTTAATACCACAAAATTAAAACGGAAATCTATGATACTATGTTGCTGCAGGTAGGATGATTTAAAAAAAAGAAAATGTTCTCTGGGTTTGGCCCCTTGCAGTAGAGAATTTCCACCTTGCCTTTCAGACTTGGAGGCCTGGGGGTTTACACGATGCAACATACAGTGCATTATTGTTATCTAGCATCGTGTCTACAGACCCTAGAGCTTCAGTCTGTTATCTTGAGGCACACTGATATCAGCGGCACTAGCTCGCACCTTGAGCATGCCGTAGCTTCATTCAACTCACTGCGTAGTCCCGTCTCTCCTATATGCGTCGATAGCACCGCCAACCACTCTATGAAAACTCTGGCGACTGTTTATTTTGATGCAGTAAAGAAGAACTTGACATCCAGTTTTAATTGACGGAACGCGACTGTAAGGGTAGAAAATACCTATCCGATATAAAAGCATTATAGAGGGGCTGTTGTATAAAAAGGATGCAGCCGAGATGTCCTGGATCAACGAGTAACGAAGACGGGCGATATAAGAATGAGCGAGTATGGTACCAACGAATAGGGTATCAGCGAGTAAGGTGCCAACGAGTGAAAGACCTGTCGCCAATTTTTAGGTGATAGTTAGGTGATAATTAGGTGAGCATTTAAGAGAAGTCAGAACGGATATATTGTCAGGTTGACTGGTTGACTCAGTGGGGATGCGTCATCAACCTTATCTCCAAGAAGATTCTCTCGTTAATGTTTACTAAGTATGAAATGAGCTCGCCGAGATATAGGTGTCGGCGAGTCATGACAAATAGTGTCAGTCTAACTTTGTTTGTATTAGCTGTTTACCACTATGTAAAAGGCCTATAAATAGCCAACTAGCCCACAGAGAAAGGGGTTGGACACATTTGGGATTGGTCTGGAGAGAGGAAAAGTATCCTACTTGCTCTCTACAGCCCAAGACTAAAGTTAGGGTTCTTGCTTAAGGAACAAAGCATAAAGATTAGCAAGGTAATGGAGTGTTGTAATCATACTTATAATAGTGGAATCCTTGGATGTAGTCCTTTCTTATGGGCGAACCAAGTAAATCAGCTTGTCAAGTATCTCTAACTCTATCTCCTTTATATTTCTTATGATATTGGTATGGATGTATGCTTTGGGAATGATTGTGTATATGTTGGTGTATCATATTTGGGTGTACTGTGTAAGATCTAACCATCGGGATTTTACACTGTTACAGCGACTCAGTGCTATGGCAGAGTAATCAGGTGAATCATGCTTTAGACTTCCTATTGGCTATTCCTATTATTGGTTTAAACCAGCATATTGGGGCTAGGCAGTTCAGCGCGATTTTGTGTTATAGACTTGGAATTCCTTTGTTTGAATGGGATAGCAAATGCCCTTTCTGCAATAGGGAGATGGATATTTTTGGGGACCATGCTGTTCACTGCACGAATGAAGTGGGTTTAAAGTATCGGCACGACTTGGTACGTGACACTATCGCTGACATGTGCTATCGTGCTGGAGTGCCAGCAAGGAAAAAAGTGGATTTGGGTTTTCTCGCTGATAATGACACTTCTCTGAGACCCGCTGATATTCTCGTATATAATTGGGATAATGGTCGGGATGTCTGCCTGGACGTGACGATTGTTTCGCCATTTGTTGGAGGTGGAGCCCGTTATGCTGAGCCGGGTCAAGCTATCAAGGACGCAATTGCGCGTAAAAATGCCAAGTATATGGAAAAGTGTTCTTCGCAGGGCTATGGCTTTGAGGCATTGGCCTTCACTACCCTTGGCGAGCTTGGGGATGAGACTACTGACTTTATCAAACGGTTACGCAACTACATGGCTAGTCAGGATGCTAATGTGCGTGTAGGTGATTCCATAGATTAAGTGTGGTCGTTCAAAAAGGGGTTGGTGCCCAGCTTGTTGCTCGGCTACCAACTAGTTTCTTGTCTGATGAGAATCCTTTCGAGTAATTGTAATTTTCAACTTTGTAATTGGATGAATAGAAATATAACTGTAGAAAAAGAAAATGTTCATTAAGAAAATTTTCTTAATGAACCCTGTAAGTTAAAATGTTTCATACCTTCCCACCCATAACGGAGGGCCACTATAGTATCCTCATGTACCTCCAACTCCCGTTAAACCACAATACACTCATGTATCTTCCATCCCGAAACCAAACCACCATCGCGTACTCCTGGACACTTCCACTACCGTTACGAAGCCACACCATCGTATACTCGTGTACCTCCCACTACCGAAGCTTAGCCACCTTCATATACTCATGAACCTCTCAAGTACGTCCAGTACGTCCAATATACACTAAGCCACTACAATACTCCAGTACGTCCAGCTCTTATTAAGCCACAATAGACTGCGGTAACTCCCATTACCGTTATGCTTAGCCATCATCACATGCATGTGCCTCCCACCTTATTGCTAATCCACCACCATATATTCCTTTACCCTTACACCTGTTGCGAAGCCATTAAACTTCAACTTCTAAGCCATTATCCGTGTTGGTGTAGCATGAATCTAATTGAGAGGGCGAAAGCGGGAGCGCGTTAGGATTGCTTTGACGGCAAGAGCCACAATTGGCCTTCTCGTGTAGCCTAAATCAAAAACCACATGATTAACACCTAGTGCAGATGAATTTATATAACCCACTATTGAAATTACCCATATAAGAACAAAACCTTCATGTTTTCATCGGATCAACAACAGCTGAATTTAAACTTCCCATTTTCTAGACCTAAACCTTGAAAGAATCAGGAAAAATGGAATCATTGGAAACTGTACCTTGTAATTTGACCAGCATATATATTTCATGTGCCTTTAACGATTTCGGCTCCAATGCTACCTCTGATTGTCCCTAAATACAATCAAACATTTAAAAGCGAATCAACATTTTCAGAATTCAGTATCTTTCTTAATCTCTAAATTGTGTGAATTTTATGGTCAGTTTGATTTAGATTTTAATACAGTGGTAGATACAGTACTCAACGCACCTCATATGAAAAAACTGCTCCAGTACTTGAGAGCTTCTTCAGTTTGTAAAACCCAATGCAGAAATGCAATGAAAAGAAACCAAAACACAACTAAGAGCAAAACTATGAATAACAAAACCTCTTAAGATCACAATCATCAGATTACTATTCCTCAAAATATTAGTATCTATAATCCCTCTGCCGAATAACCAAATAGCAACAAAAAGAAAGAAAAATCTTTGGTATTTCGTCGAACAACTTTGCTATATATTCCATGAATATTTTTCGTCGGACATCTCACCAGCCAATAGCTTGAAAATTTACGATCAAGACCATTGCGTCGACTGGTACAGTATTTATGCATCATCTCCATATTGAATCCAAACATACTTTCTTCTTAATTTTTCCACCAGGAAGCCTTTTCACTTCTCTAGTTGTTGAACTTCCCACCACAAAACACACACCCCCAAACAAAAAAACTTATGAAAAATCTTAATTTACAATAAATCATGTACCAAATTAAAAAGTCATCAAAGCAAAACATCAAAATTACCTTTGGAAGATGTTAGAACAGCACCATCAGCACTACCCGCAGCAATCCAATCCATCTGAATCTAAACGTATAAAAAATCAAAAGGGGATGATCGTGAGATTACGATTTGTTTGGTTTTAATCTCAAAATCTCCAAATCCACAATTAGATGATGAGGGTAGAGTTAATCTCCAAATTCACAATATGCGGCAAAAAAGAGAAATAGTGAAAAAAGAATTAGAGATTGAAGAGACTCCGATCTTTGGAATAAAAAAATAAAAGAATCAGGATTTACCATTACATGGTAAAATCTAATACTCCCCAAATTCTTTGTTGCTTATCCTTTCCTGTAAAATCAAAACAAAGAATGATGAAAATCAGAAAGAGAAAGAAAACAGAAATCAACAATCTCTACAGAGAATATATTAATAAAGGGTTGTAGAGAAGAAGAAGATGCGGCTAGAGAGCGTAATAAGAATTAGGGATTTTAGAGGATGTATACCTGCGGAAATATTGAAGGATATTTTTTTTCCTTTTTTTTATGGAATAAAAAAAAACACATCAACGGACCAAACGTCACAAAAAATCCAATGGTCTGAGATTTTAAAAAATATGTGTACGCGAGGTGTAAGAAAATATATCCAATTTTCGACCAATCAAACGCAACTATTCTGTCACCCCCAACACAAAATAGGGTTAAAGACCATAGAGAAGGGGGTGAACACTACCTAGGAACGTGCACCTTGAGATGAAATTATGCTCCTCGAGATCCGCCTAAATTGAACGGCCATGAAATGTAAGGAGATAAGGAATGTCTAAGCCAATAGAAATCTATGGTTATGTTCACCAGCCAATATGAACGTAGGTTAAAACAACTTTCAATGTGGATTGAGAGATGATATTGAGTGTTTAGGTAGTTGATTCCATCAACATCTGAAATTTTATTCCAATTTTAATTTTGTGTTCCTAAACCTCATCAAAATTGAGTCTGCTCATTCATTTTGAAATCAGTTTATGTATTGTTCACTATTATCTCTCTTTCACTCCTCAAGGATGAATCGGATATTGTTATACAGTTTCTTAATTAGTACTCTCTACATTAAACATAGAAAATGCTCAAAAGAAAACAAACGATGAATATATTTCCGATGAAGACATTGAAACGATGGCGTTGATGTATGTAAGTTTTTTTTTTCCTTAAGATGCATTTAAAGTGTTTGATAAAATACCTTACTCAGTTTTTTCTCACCTTTCATTTGTCGTCCAGTTCATAAACAAAAGGATTGACTTCCATTAGACGCTAATGGTGATATGGCTAATTTCGATGATGAAGACATTTAACGCACTCATGGATTTGAGCTATGTGATCAGAACCTAATTTTTAGAAAAGTAAGGATTTTTTTTGCACAATTATTCACTACACGAAATCCAGTTTTTACCAACATCAGCATTAGTCACGGTTTGCATTTCAGCAACGCGCATACGCTGTTGGGAAGCTCGTAACGTCTTCAATGGTTACTGAAAATGCGATCTGTTACAGTGCTCCGTGTTTTTGTTGGTGCAATTACCCGCCTGCCCTCAATATTTGGGTGAACTTCCTAAGTTAGCCTCGACTTTTCTTTTCCCCGCCCCACTTTTGGGCTGATGAAATTTCAACCCCAGCATCGTAACAAAACCGGATTTTTATTTCAACGGATTAACTTAATACCACAGATCCGAAAATAAGAAAACCCAAAAGAAAATAAAAGAAAATCAACTGAAATTATCAAACCATTTATTATTTCTGAATTAGCTCAGCTGTATGTCCAACACTAACAACTTAAGCTGCCATATCCACTCATTTCTCTCGCTGGTTTCTTTTTCTCTATCGGATTCTTTTCTATCACCAGTTTCTTTCCCTGCCGACGTCGATTTTGACCGGCAAATTCGTCGAGCACAGTGAGATTTAGCGTGCGGGAACTTCATCAACATCATTGAATCAATCAAATCTTCTATGAAATATCGATTTGGAAACTGGTTTGAGTTTAGTCGATTTCTTATATAAGGATTGAACCTGATTTCAAATTTTGGATCTGACGATGCTCTATTGGTTAAGGTATTTCACTTGTATCCCTTTGAATTGGAAATTTACAACACCTATAGTCGAAACCATTGAGTGTCAATGATTAAATTTCTGGTTATGAGTATTGAAGGTCTAAATCTCTCAGATCTGTTTGTTGTTGTAGGATTTTTGTTGATTTGTCTGATTTTTGTGTTTGTTGATTGTCATTAGAAATGTAGATGTGTTTTAAGTTCATGGTAGTCTGTATTTCCATGTGATTGTAGGTGTGGTTAGTTCATATATTGTACTCTGGTTTGATAATGTTACACTGAAAAGTTTACACATTAGGTTGATGAACTTTGTCTAGGACATATTATAGGGCACCAAAGAAATCATACAGAAAATCTAAAACATTACAGCCAACTAGTTATTCATAAGCAAATCCAAAGATAAAGAAGCAAAAACATTACAGCCTCCATAGACTTATAATAACACTCTGAAACTGAAAACTGCTTATTTCCTTGGCCTGCATCGAAATTTATGTCAGAGATCATAGCCCCCCCACTAACCCCTCAATGTGCAGTTGAGAAACTGACTACAATTAATGGCAGTTACATTATGTTTTGTAACTGCCGGACTAGTTTAAGGTTGAAATAGGGAGACTCTCCATTTTCATCAGTAGTAGTATCACTTTCAATATTGAAATCATGGCTGGAGATGATGGAAAAGAAATCAGTGATAAGAACAATAAAACTGAAGAAGAGATTCTGCCTTCGAGAAACCAATGGTTGCAGATACTTGATATTCTGACTGGCAATCGAATTGGCAATAGAATGGATCATGATAATAGCACCACCAACTACGATTGGTACTGGGATCTTATCAAGTATAATCGACGGGTGAAGGTGGAGACCTGGGAGGGCAATATTCCTCCAGGGTTTGGCACCATTGTGGCTTATCAAACTCAATTCTTGACTCGATTTCAGACTCCCAATCAAGGTAATACTTCTTCTTCTATCCCATTTAATCGTAGTATTAATGAAGTCGGTAGTGGTAGTGGTAGTGGTGGTAGACGTGTTAATGGTTCTCGGGTTGATGGTGGTAATGGTGGGAATGTTGGTGGTGGAAATGATGCAAATTTTGATCCTTTCATTCCCAGTAATCTTATTGGTGGTGGTAGACGTGTTGATGCTGGTGGTGCTAATGAGGTGG
This sequence comes from Papaver nudicaule, assembly GCA_023529015.1. Lineage (NCBI taxonomy): Eukaryota > Viridiplantae > Streptophyta > Magnoliopsida > Ranunculales > Papaveraceae > Papaver > Papaver nudicaule. The sequence goes on along the minus strand of JAJJMA010191155.1, from coordinate 32,073 downwards.
CTGTGAGTCTATGACTGATGATGGGACCTTATGATTGATGCTGGTGGTGATGGTGATGGATGGGTGTTACAAGCCATTCATCCACGGTGGGGTACATTTAATATCTTGGAGGGTGTGGCGGTTGTTGGAGACCGATGGGTGGTCACTGGCGGTCATAGGATGGGGTACGTCGGTGTGATGCAGTCCGCCCCATTTATTAGGAGAATCCATCAAGAATTGAATACTCCCCTGGATCCTGAAGCCGCATTTACGTTTCCGGTGATGGAGTGGTTGAGTCCTATGGCAGCTGCATTTGCCCATGGTGTTGCTGCAATGGACAGGACGCGTCAAGCCGGACGCACTCGACCCTTTCAGGAGGATCAGCCCATGGCCGAAGCACATCCGGAGGAATCGGGTGTGTCAAGGAAGCGCCAGCGAGAGGAGTAGAGTGTTGTTGAAAATTTGGATTTACTTTGTCTTATAAACAGTATTGTTGATAATTGAATGTTAGAATTTAGAAGAGAAGCAGATTTTGCAGAGTATGCCTTCTGAATTGAGAGTATTGAACTTTTTCTTGTCAGGGCATTCAGAGTGAATGCTAGGATTTAGAAAAAAAAAACAGATTTTGCAGAATATGGAACTTTCTTGTCAGGGCATTTAGAGTGA
>JAJJMA010191155.1:16352-28246 GCA_023529015.1 Papaver nudicaule | reverse complement strand
AGTGTACAAATTGGGTACTCTTGAATAGGTGTTTTAAGCACCTATCAGTTTCCCTCTCAAATCTCCACTCTGAGTCTTCTTTTCCCCCCTCGAAAATCATCTATCTCTTCCTGAAATTTTGGTTTCCCTCTCAAATATGTTTTCCCTCTTCTACAAAAATTAGAAACATTTCAGATCTAACTTTTCTGTAAAAACTGACGGAGCTGGGAAACTCTTTCCTCTTTCCTGTATCCCATATCTCTCTACTATCTTATCTCGCTCATATCTCTGGTAATCTAAGTAGATTTCTAGCTTAGATTAGATTTATTTTGGTTGTTATCTCTTTCCATAGGTTACAACCAAAGTTAGGGTTTTAACATTAGCATAAGTTGAGATCTGTTTTGTATTTTTATGAGTATAAGTTGAGATCTGTTTTGTTTTTTTATGGGTAAATGTTGAGATGTGTTTTGTTTTTTTATGAGTATATCTGTTTTGCTTATATGTTCTTATTTTGTTTGCAATCTATTTCATTTAAGAACAACTGACCACCAGAGGGTGTGTCTTAGTTAGAAGGTTTGATGTTAATAAAGGAGATCGGTGCAGCAAACCTCACTAACTAATTCATCCCCTCTATCATTACAGTTGGTTCATCAAAGTTTCAATAGTAATGTATTTTACTTCTTGGTTGATGGTTACAAACTAGAACAAGAGATGTCATATGACTGTGTTGGTCCTCCAAGGCTGTTTAAGGATTGTAGTAAATTCGTAATTAAAAATCAAGTTTTCTTGAAATGAATTTACTATTGTCTTTAAACAGTCTAGCAGGACTAGTGTACAATAAAGAAAGAGTTGTAGTTGTGTTTGATTCTAACCATTCCCACAAGGTGTATTAGTATGTAGTGAGTAAGCATGAATACATTAGTTTCTGTTATTATCATTAGTTTATCTTGGTTGATTTTTAATGACTTCATTGTCTTTGGTTGGCCAGGAGGCTTCTTTGAGCACGGGGCTGCTGCAGGACACCTTTTTCAACTTAAGGTTTGTCTACATATCATATAGTGTGCAATCTCTTTATTTTATTATGTGGTACATGAGTTGGAGTATTAGGAACAACTCACCACCATCGAGTGTTTGGAGATGAGATGTACTGGTTGTGAAGTTTGTCGTAAATGGATGGGATCGATGCGGTAAACATGACTACCAGTACATTTTCATCCCCAATTTCTGTTGGTGAGGAAGCCTCCATACAGTAGTCTAAGTTTGATGATTGTCACTGTCTTGGTTTATTCTTACTTGCTACCATTACTATGTTTTGCAGGGATTCACTGTGGCAGTACCAACACAAGTGCAGAAAGGGAAAGATATGACTGTATTGGTCTAGCAAGACTCTTTTAGGATTGGAGTAAAATCATAAAGTTTTCTTTAAAGAGTTTACTCCAGCTCCACAAGGGTCTAGCTGGATTAGTATACTACTATGAAAGAGGACCTGTCGGTGTCATTCAAGGACATTTTACTTACTACATTGTCTATGTCTTGTGAGGAGGCTTCTTTGAGCACGGGGCTGCTGCAGGACACCCTTTTCAACTTAAGGTTTGTCTACATATCATATGAAGTCTTTATAATATTATGTGCTACATGCTTTGGAATAATAGGAACAACTCACCACCATTGACTGTTTGGAGACAAGATGAATTGCTAGTGAAGTTTGTTGTAAATGTAGGAGATAGATGCAGCAAACCTCACGCACAATATATTCTGTCTCCAATTTCTGTTGGTGAGAAGCCTCAATACATTAGTCTAGATATGTTGTTATCATCAGTTAATCTTGCTTGATTTTTACTTGCTACATTATCTTTGTCTTGCGAGGAGGCTTCTTTGAGCAAGGGGCTGCTGCAGGACATCTTTTTTCGCCAAAAGGTTTGTTTACATATCATATAATCTCTTTATAATAGTATGTGATACATGCTTTGGAGTATTAGGAACAACTCACCATCATTGAGTTTTTGGAGATGAAATATACTGCTTATGAAGTTTGCCGAAATGGAGGAGATCGATTCGGCAAACATGATGAGCAACATATTTTCATCCCCAACTTCTGTTGGTAAGGAAGCCTCAATACATCAGTCTATGTTTGATGTTCATTAGTTTGTCTTACTTACTAGTTACTACCATTATCTTTGTTTTGTGAGGATTCACTGTAGCAGTACCAACACATGTGGAGATGGAGAGACATGAATCTATAGTTTCCCAGAACTCTCACATCTGAGGTCGACAAAGCAAAATGAAGGTTGCGTTAATGATAAAGATCTCTGAGAAACTGCTAAAAACCATTCTGCGTCCTATAACAAAGCTTCTTCTGATCCAAGGTATCATTACAGAACATCACATAAACTGCAAACTGCCAAAACACACAACCTTCTAATCTAGGGGTAGTAATAACACATGCAAAAATGTATGTATCTATTTTGCCTTGTGCAGTTTTATAAATTTAGGATTGTGAATGAGTGTAGTGAATGGATGTATAAACGGTTGTATGATTTTCAGAGTTTGAATGAAATGTGTGTGTTAGTTGAATGAGAATGGATGTATTTCAGTGGGAATGAATTGAAAATTACAGGATTTCGATTCAGTATTGCAGGTTTAGAAATGAATTGGATTGTATTGCAGGTTCAGGAAAGAACTGTATTGCAGGTTCACCAATGACTGTATTCCAGATTCCGGAATGAATTGTATTCCAGGTGCAATTGTAACGCAGGGCTTAACGCTTGTCAGCGTTATATTTTTTTTAAATAATACAGTTTCTTCCAACGATAACAGACGTTACACAAATCTGTTAGTTGCAAAAACACGTGGCAATCCTAAAAACTGTTACAGATGCGTTTTCCACGAATACAAACGTTGACTAAGCCGTTAAAATTTATCCGTTACACGTCGTGGTCTAACGGGAGCAAAAGTTGTTGGATCCGTTACGGCAGAAGGACAGGTGGCAATCGCTGAACCGTTAGAAAATAGATTCCATCAGTGTATTCCGTTACTTTAACAGTTAGAGTATCAGTTAGGCAGACGCAACGGTGCAGGCTGTTTCGAAACAGTTACGAAAACTGCCAGCTGGCAAACGGATAAATCGTTACTGCACAAAAACACCGTTGGATATAATGTTACAGTTAAAAGTTGTTGAATCAGTTACTGCCCACCGTAACGGGTAGACCGTTACAGTAGGTTGCCATGCGGCACAGTATGATGGTATGTCTCATCCGTGACAATAATTACTGCAACAGATGCATGTGTTGCCGTAATTATAATTACACCAACGGCAGATCCGTTGCTGAAATTATCGTAACACCAATAATAATGGCGTCCCGCCAACGGCCACTCGCCGTTGCTAAAAAGGCAATTTCGTGTAGTGATTGATAATGAAAATATAAGAAATTTTGCACTAGATTTGTCTTTTTCTTGGTTCATTAGTGTATTTGGCTTAAAATTTCCGCATTAAACAAGTATTTTAAGGTACCCGCAAATATTGTCGAAATGGGTATAAAATATTACAGATGTTGTATCTCCCAAGTCTCAATTATAGTTTGTCTATTTAGAAAATACTTTCAAGTTTGGATACCTCATGACATGTTTTTATAGATATGTTAGGAAATGGCAGACATGATATGTATGACAAAGATGCTTTAGTTTTTGTTAGTTTCAGATTTGAAAAATGGTTTTGTAGTTGTGCTGATTGAACTTCTTTGCATGTTCTTACTTTTCTCACCAGCAAGATAAACATATTGTTGTGACTGTGTGACAGGGGGAGCAAAATACATGCCTCTAAATGAACAATGACTATGCTCCCATGTTATCAAGAATTCTAAATCTCTTTCCAACGTTAAGCTAGAGTAAGCTTTCACCGTGACCAGTTTTTATTAACTTTAAAATTTATAAATGACCTCAGCCTCAAGATTGCTTAGACTAATCATTTTTTTTGTAGTTGTGTGTAATGCACTCTGTAAGATTGCGGAGATTCCCTTAAAACAAATTCGGCAATAGCAACCGAATGCTATACACCAGGTGTAAACAAAAGCACCATAATTTCGCAGAGGAAAACAAAACCCTTAACTTTTCTCGCTTTAATTCCATTTGAAAGTGTTATTTGTTTTTTTTTTTTTTTATTACTGAATGTTTCTGAAATTCTAACCGTTTGAACCTTTAGGTTGCAGAGAGTAGCAATAAATTCCCTTTGAGGTAAGAATTTATTTGTTCCTTTTCCCCTTTGCAACACATTGATCATGTACGAATACCCGCAGTTTGTTTTTTGTGAGTTTTCATAATTCTCTTTACATTTTTATGATTTGCTTGCAGTTGTTTGCATTTTCATTGTTGTTGTATGTCAAATTTTGTTGCATACGCTTTTCTTAGAGGCACCTTTACAAAGTAGAAATGCAGATTGTTCTTCACTTTTATGCAGTTATCGTTTATGGATTTCAATGATAACCTTAACTAATCAAGGATGTGCCTTAAATCTACAGGCTCTTTCCGCTTAATCATAAAAGGAGATGTAAATTAAGCTGCAAGTTTCCTATAATGTGCAGTATTTGGAGCAAAACAAGAAATCCACGACCACAACTAACCCCCACTTCCAGTCGCATGTTAGTACTCGACATCTTCTCACTGAATCAATTCATACACGGAAGTAGATTCATACCCAGGTTAGCTTTGATTTATTTCAATTGAGATTTCAATTGCCTACTGCTAATATTTTTCGTTAGTTTTTCACTATTCTTTGGGTTGATATGTTTTATATTTAGTACAGTTGCTGACTGATTACTAAATCGAATGCATTTTTCTGACGGTATTTGATATACAACATGTACATATGCCTCTTCATTCACTGATTTGGAATAGAACTTTTATTTTTGAAGTATCAGAAATTTTGGTTTCAAATGGACTAACCTAACGCCTTTAACTGTTTGTGAAAATGCCACGCAGAAATTCATTTACGGTCCATTGGTTTGTGATACCATCGTTAATGTTAAAGCTAATATGCAGTTAACTTTTTTTTTTCTTTTCATGTTTAGTTTTCCATTTTGTAACGTGTGGTTGGGGATGCCCTGGACTTGAGATAGTGATCTGTGAAGTTGTTTGACATCATTAGTACACAAATCTCTGTATTATGAAGATGGGTATCACTAGCAAAGTGTTTATGGTTGTTCATGATCTTAATAGTATCACCAACTTACAAGGTAATTGGCTTATGTAGGGTAAATACAGTGGGTTCTATGCTCAAAATATTGTTGTGCATGATCCTAATAGTGTCACCAACTTACAAGGGAATTGGCTTATGTTGGGTAAATATAGTGGTTTCTGTGCTCAAAATACTGTTTCACTGACACCTAAGTCTTTAAATGACATGCACAAACGTGGTGAGACTATCCGTGGGACATCAACATGCAATCATGGTACACGGAGATAGTTAACATCGTTCAAGGTCGAAGCATTAACCAGGTATAGTGATATAAATGCGTAGTCGTCATATCAGTACTAAGAGTATTTTTCTTGAGTTTTCTCCTTTCTACATTACCAGTTACCCATTGCTTCAATGACATAAAAGTGTCGATCATTTGTGAGGTAAACTCCGAAATATGGAATGCATATTAGTATGAACTATTGGTTATGTCATGTACATTATATTAACAGCTTAAATTGGTTGCATCATCTCGAAAAACACATATGGGCCTTTAGAGCGCAGATATTTATTAGTTACAATGAACCCTTTTTCCGTCAAAAAACCATCTACTTGATGGAACTCAATAATGGACTGTAATGCAGCTTTAATTTCATCTTGAAATTTTGGCATGATGAGTTACATTTGTTTTCATCTCTTAATTCGAATTGAAATTGCCATTTTTTGTTCAGTTACTTGATTTTATGCAGTAAATATGGATAACATGTATATCAGTGCATCTACTAATATTGTAATTGTTGACCTCGAGAAGGATAGAACATTTATAGTGGTGAAAAGATGGACTTCTCGCGCAGGTAAATATCATGCACCAGGTTTGAAGGCTAAGGCAGGAACCGTACATCTGTAGTTCCTTACAGTTACCAGTAGACAGCTGTACCCACAAAGGGTTTTCCAGGTCGATTGCGGAAACATCAATTCAATACTTTGCGTACAAGTAATATTTCCAAAACCTCGACTTAATTTATATGTCGGCAGCATATAAATCAGGTCCCACACCTTAAACCAACGCAGGCTAACAACAAGATGGCGGCTGATAATGAAGTCGCAAAATTGAATAAATTTCTAAGAAAGGGTTTAAAGCAGAGAAACGTGCTGCTACTGAAAGGGAGGCATACCCCTTTTCTGAAACAGCCGGTTCATTCCAGTTGAGTTTTTATCCACCTGTATGACCCTTTTTGTTTTTTACAAACTTCTTCAAAAATAATTTGATTAAATGGGTTTACTTTTATCATATTTTCTTAGGGATCTGTAAAAGGAATGAAATTCCAGAACATTTCCTGCTTGCTTAAGTATTTTTTCTGTTGCTCTTGGTTGGTTGTTCTTGAGCTAATTTTCGTATTTAGCTCACCTACTTTCAAGGGATAACTATTTTGATATTGTAAATGAATTATTCTGCGTCACTTTTTTTCCATAAGCCGGAACTGTTGGAAAGAGCGCGCAACACAAAATTCTCAACAAAAAAAAAAAAACACGCAAAATTCTCATTCAATGAAAAACATGTACACATTGGGACCGGGTGCACATTAAATTACATGTGCAAGCCAAAAGGAGTACAACCCGGTGCGTAGCACGGGTAACTTGCCAGTTGTGTTCAAAGAGTAGTTCCCCGTTAATCAAGTTTACTTGTCTGGTCACTGGATCCCACCACTGTATCCAGCCTAAGAAATGACCGACACTGGAAACAAATGGAACGTCAATTAAGTTGCTGGTGGGACAGGAAATCCTATTTGAAAACATTGAAGTTTGTATGAAAAATGAAAAAGTGAATATCAAAGTAAAGGCACCATGCCACCATGGTCCATGCACAGTATAATAGGCTATACACGCGCCACTAAGGGCAATTCCTATGGGGTGAACAAATTCAGGATTTGCCCATTTTGGTGCCACTGTGGGGTGTGCAAACCATCAAAATGGTCTGGCGAACCAATATTAATGTTGGTTTGCAGGGTGAGGCGTAGGAAGAATCGAACGTCAGTTCCCACGCCGCTCGATCTAAGCTAAACCGAACGGCCCAGGATAAGCCGCTGGCGGCGTAAGCCAGGCCGCTCGGTTCTAGTTGGGCCTTAATTTGCAGATGCACAAATTCGAATCCATGTTTGTTTTTTCCCTATAAATACCAAAATTTTCAACATTTGCAAAGCACAGTAAGCAATCCAAGCTTTTCTCTTCTTGTTTCGTCAATAAAGAGCTTTCGAAAAAATTATTCCAAACTCAAGCAATTTAATCATGCCTCCAAGGAAGAACCAACGACCTGGAAAAGCTCATGTTAATCCTAATGTCACTCATATTGCCTCCACCTATTGCCACCCCTCCTACTGTTATCAGGAGACATGGTGGTCCAAGATTTACAATGGATGAAGATGAATTGATCTGTAGAGCTTACGTGTTCTTCACCAAGGACTCCATCAATGGCGTACGGCAACAGGGAAGCACGTTCTGGAACCGGATTTTCGAGTACTTTTGTTCTGAGTGTCCAAATGTGAATGAACGTGACTCTGAGGGATTGTCACATCGTTTTGGAGCGATCAACAAGGAGACTAATTGGGTACGTTGCCGCCATAATGCAAATGAATCGGAAGATGAGGAGTGGGGAGACCGATGTTGATGTGGAACGGCGATGTATGAATGAGTTGCAAAGTACTCACCCCAAGGGTTTCCAGTACGAAAGTTGTTACCACATTCTGAAATCCTTGAACCGGTTCAACCCCCATGCCTTGGATGGATAAGAAGCACCCACTATATCTCCATACTGCCCTATTTTCCAAGCTTTCCATGATGGAGGCCCTAGTTCTTCGCCAGTTTCATCTTCACAGCCACCAACTGATCAAGAGAATGTTAACAATGACAATTCCAATCTGAATGTGAACAACTGTAGCAAGAAGACTAGGGGTGGAGGTCAAAAGGCGTCAAAAAAGGCAAGGGTTGAAGCTCTAGCTGGAACTTCTGGCGCTTTCAACATGGATGCATGGTTGGAGCATGAGCGCAAGGCTGGGGAAGCAAGATCTCTTCATAGAAACATAGTGGTCTGACAGCTTCAAAAAAGTCGTCTTTCTCAAGAGCAACATTTTCAGAATTTCAACAAGAACAAGATTATGTCAATGAACACTTTGAACATGAATGAGCTCCAGAGGAAGATATGGGAGACGAAGTTTAACAAAGTTAATCTTCCACCTGTTGTCCCACCACAACCAGCACCACCAACCCCAGCACCAACAACAGACCCAGGAGCAACAGCAGCACCAGGTGCACTCCCTCCCTTCGATAACGAAAACCTCGATGCCTCATCCAATGACCTCGAGGATGAGGAGGCCGCTTACGCTTGGGGTTGATGATGAACAAGAAGGCTCATTGAAGAAGAAGAAGAGTGGAGGACTTGAAGAAGAAAAAGAAAAAGGACTTGAAGAAGAGGGGACTTGAAGAAGATGAAGACTAGTGAGAGTAGTTTGATTCTGGTTAGGTTTATTTATTTTGTTAGATTTTAAGTAGTTTAATTTATGTATTTTTTTTAACGTAAACTTTCTAGTTCTCTGTAGTATTTAGTAGTAACAATATATAAAATTATGCTTTAATTAATTAATGTCTTCAAAATAACAAAAACAACAGACAAACCAAAAAAAAAAAAAACATCAACCCCCCAAATTACACGTCTTCTTCTTCTTCGTCAGGGGGGACGTACATATCCCCTCCCCCCTGTCCATACCTTGCCCAAAGATGAGCCATCAAGTCATGTCGGAGTTGCTGATGAAGACCTGCATTCTGAATTTTATCAGTTGCAAGTCTGTATTCTCTTGCAGGCAAACAGCGTTCGATCGCAAGTCGAGGCCTCTCATCATTGTCTTCGTAATTAATCGACGAAGGATCGCGACGAGTTTCAGCGATAACCATGTTATGAAAAATTATGCAAGTAAGCATAACACTGTTCATTCCTTCAATATCAAAACTCCGATAAGGCCCACAAATTATTGCAAACTTCCTTTTCAAAATCCCAAACGCCCTCTCAACATCCTTTTGCTAGCCATTTGATAAGTATTAAAGTGTCTCTTATCGCGATAAGCAGGATTTGTGGGCGGTAATTGAGGGTATGCTTGAACTATTGTTGACCACTGGGGATATATTTCGTCCGCAAGATAGTACCCTTGCTTGTACTCACCGCCGTTGACGGTGAAATTACAAGATGGGGCAACTCCAGTTTTAACATCCTCAAACAGTGGTGATTTGTGCAACACATTCAGATCATTATGTGAACCAGGTAGTCCAAAAAATGCATGCCAAATCCAATAATCATAGGAAGCAACCGCCTCCAAAAATACCGTTGGCTTAGGGTAGTGACCCTTATACTGCCCCGCCCAATCAACTGGACATCCTTGCCAAACCCAGTGTATGCAATCCAAACTACCCAACATCCCTGGAAAACCTCTTTTTTCGTTCTCCTTCAGGATCTCAACTATGTGTAGTGATCTACACTACAAAGGGGTCTCAGAAACACAAGAGTCTCTGCCTAGAGTGAGAGAGATAAGCAGAAGAGATTTAGCTTCAAAGAAACTAGGGTTTTGGTTATTAATTTTCATAAGAACAAATGAATACAACTCTTAACCTTATAGAGGTAACAGACTCTCGCTTGACTGTGTCACTCGTGCGAGTACTACCACTTCTACTTTGGCTAAACAACATACTAGCCGCCCTCAACAGGTGGATAGCCCATAACCGGGTCATGACAAATACCCTCCCCTTCAAATCATCCTTGTCCTCAAGGATGGTAGATCTGAATTGAGCTATACTAACCGAGCACGTAGATATTGTAGCCTCTCTTTGAACACAGTACGTTGTGATGATTGTGACCATTATAAACTTCAAAATCATGGCCCATAAACAGCTAATCTCCTTTCCGTGAGCTTTAAAATTCCTGCTGGGCCGTGCTTCTAACTTCAAGCCATTGTTGAACTTCCGTTTTCGTGTTATTACCGTCGTAAACGAACTCATTATACTCACGATCAGAGAAACATCACTTGCCACATCAGCCTTTGTTATGGTTCCATTGCATTTACGAATAACAATTACGAAAATAGTATTGCTCATGACTGTATAAGCACCTACGAAGATAAGGGAATCTTCTTCATTACTGGTTAAATGTTCTTCATCCATATAAAAGTTCTCCTGCCCTGGTACTATAAGAAGAACAACTTCTTCATAGCTGTCGTGTAGCTCTAGAAATTTCGTTGTGCCGATATATAGGGTCTTCATGTGGTTGTATTCTTTCTTCTTTCTTAATCCCAGAATGCTTTCATCTTTGGCTAAACCTTTTATCTTGAGCATGGTAAGAACCCATGAACTGAGAATCCAGTACTTAGCCCTCCCACGGTTAACCGTACCCACTGCAGCTGGATAACTGAATAATAGGGAAGGATAGTGCTGGCTTATCATCATATCCCCTTTCCCCCACAATTTCATGGCCACTACACACTCCAAAAGACTGCTACAGCCAACTCTTGGACTGCTGTGAATTCCCTTAGGATTGAAAATGCTTGATGTCGAAGTCAGCTTCACATATTCTTCTTTGTAAAAATTATAAAGAAGTCCAACAAGGTTTCCTATGAGGCCCTCAAATGAGTTAGATTCCTTCATTTCTCCCATATGGCTAGCTGCTAGATATTGGTGAGGTGTGCTGACTTGTAGAAAAGTAGCTACTATGGTGGAAAATTCATGCCAAAACCTTCTAAGAAGCATATATTCTACGATGTCCAGAAAGCTTATAAGAAGGATAGGTAATGCAGAGACCAGAATTACTTTTACCTCTTCATACTTGAGCATAACAACTCTGGTGATTTGGTCTTTAACTGAGTGGGGAGAAGAATCAGCAATGCGTGTTGAGAATTTCTGAAATGGACTTGCCGACAATATAGAACTGATCGCGACTTCTTCTCTTTGTGTTGTTGTGCCATCAGATGTGAATACGATTACTGAAGTGGAGGAGGTTAACATGTCAATTCTTTAGCAGAGAAGATACTCGCAACACCATGTACTGACTCAGTTAATTTCACCCTCGGTTGGACTTTGCCCACACCAATTAGAGCACCACAACCCATTCTTTTAGCTTCTATGACCCCGTTCTGAATACCCCATCCCCATTTGGATGAATGCATTCTGCCAGAACCCCAATTTGGTTCATACAACAAACTCAACAACAAACTTCTCAAAAACGCAGTTAAACCATCTTTAGATGCCAGCAAGACGGATGCCATGTTCACTCCAAGAGAACCAGGGTAGTGCTGCAAAACAGTAACATATTTGTACTGTATAAGACTCCCTCTGGTGTTATCTGCGAGAACCAACTTCTTCTCAAACTCCTTAGGCAAAAACATAAAAAATGCATGTTGCTGGGCACAACTATACCTTAGTTTGAAAACACCACTGTAATAACAATGTAGTTGCAAGGATAAGTGATTTCTATCCCCACCAAAACACCAAACACCACTACCAGGATTGATAAAGTTGGGTGATCCAGGTATCATAATGAAAAGCCATTGTAACCCACTATCACTCCCCTTAAGTGTTTCATCCCACCATTCTTGTCCTGCATTTCCACCATCCTCAGCTTTTACAAGCCTCTTCCTGATATCCAATCTTCTTATGCAGAATTTCACCCTTCTATAACCCCTCTTGAGACCTGGAAGCTGCTGATCCTCTT
>JAJJMA010191155.1:4107-16342 GCA_023529015.1 Papaver nudicaule | reverse complement strand
TCTGTTGTCTCTCCTGAACCTGTTAATGTGTACAAACAAGGAAGAATCTGTTGTCACACCAGATGCAATTTCAGTTACCTTCCAATCCTCATCGCCAATATCACATGAACTTGAAGTGCATAAGTTCGCTTCCCTTACAGTAAATTCTTTCCATCCCATAGCTTCTTGTGGTTGGTACATATTTCTGCACAACTGACAGCAACAAGAAGGATTATATTTAACATACTTAGAAATGTGGAACATATTCTTTCCAACTACCCTTGCAATGAAGTCCTTCCAACCAAAACACCATCTACTACTACCACCTGCCTCAATGGAAATCCAATGACAGCAATTGTCATTTTCCATACTCCATAAGCTGTGCAGCAACTCAGTGAATACGCTCTCCGATAAGAAAACCAGAGGACTGGACTGATATAACAACCACAACACCAAAAGGTATGCATGGAGCCAAGTAATACTATCTTCCAGTTTTAATACTGCCATAATTTGTGAATAGTACACAAGTTCCAGGGTCAACTGACATGCAAAATATCTACTTCTAATTATTAATTCCTTCCCACAATCAAACACCATATGAGTATAACTAGCACTATTTCCATCCCACAAAAACTCATTCAAATTCACAATTAGCAGTTCTAAACAAGACCTACGTACAATCATACTTGTGCAATATAACTCAGTCCAGAGAAGAATACCTATCTGCAACATCTTATCAAACAACCTTCTGGCAGCAGCACTCGCCTTCGTCAACCACCAAATTCACATTCCAATTTGTAAACAAGGATTCCACTCGGTACCCATGACTCAGAAATGACATATCAACAAAATCCTCAAAGAAATCATCCATTAATTTCGATCTATTAATATCCAGCAAACCACAGATTATATCTAGGCCAGACTTCAAACAACCAACAAAATAAGAATTCCTTCTGGTATATACAAGAACCTTACCACGATCAAATAACTTTATAGCAAAATTAGAACTAGGTAAATCAACAGTGAAGGAACTAGTTCCAGATATGTAAGAGATGAAATTGTTGAAGTAAGAAGAAATTGAAATTAGGTTATTTTCTGTAATAAGCTGCCAACCTTCAATTTGCCAAAATCCTTCTCTAGAATTTTGATTTAGTATGTTGAAATCCTTACTATGAAGATCCGACGTAAGATTCAGGAATTTATGTTCAAAAATGAAAGGCTTTCCTTCTTGGTAATCCAAAAACGAAGCCTCTGCCTTACCCCCATCAGGAAAAGAAGGAAGTAAATCGAATTTGTGAGATTCAAATTGTCTGCGAGTCAAAATCCTAGGGTTAGCTTCCACAATATCAGATAAATGAGCAGTAAATTTCGTTTGATTATTATCTTCATCTCCTGCTCGATCTTCAAGCTTCCTAGCTAGTTTTTCAACTGATTTAGCTAGATTTTCTACAGATTTAGCCAGATCTGCCACTTGCTCAGTCAAGTGGTTTAAATCATTTTGGTTCACCATGATAAGAGATACACTCTGGATCGAGTGCTCTGATACCAATTTGTAGTGATCTACACTACAAAGGGGTCTCTGAAACACAAGAGTCTCTGCCTAGAGTGAGAGAGATAAGCAGAAGAGATTTAGCTTCAAATAAACTAGGGTTTTGGTTATTAATTTTCATAAGAACAAATGAATATAACTCTTAACCTTATAGAGGTAACAGACTCTCGCTTGACTGTGTCACTCGTGCGAGTACTACCACTTCTACTTTGGCTAAACAACATACTAGCTGCCCTCAACAGGTGGATAGTCCATAACCGGGTCATGACACTATGTCTTGCTCATTCGGCTTCCTTAAGTAGGTTGAACCGAAATGAACAACAATGGTTTTGCAAAATAACTGGAGGTATTTGTAGGCGGTTGTTTTTCCCATACGAATATACTCATCAACACCATCTGCTGGTGCACCATAACACAATATTCGCAAGGCTGTAGTGATCTTTTGTTCAGGACTAAACCCTCTCATATTCCGGGCATCGTATAGGTAATTAAACAAAGGCTCGACCAAACAACATTCATCAATTATTCTCTGAAGAAGGCAACGTCTCATTCGAAACCGACGCTGAAAATCTTCGTTAGAGTAAACACAATCATGATTGAAATAATCATTCATCATCCTGTCTTGGAAAAAGTGCCTCTTTCTCCACGTTCATCTCCTTCTAAAAGCTTCTCTGGTTCAGGAATTCGAGGTATAGCTCCGGTGAAAATCTGCATCATTAATGTTCGACGCCTTCTAGCAGCTTCGTCTTCTTCATCCAATTGTTGCAAAATTCTTAGATACTTTTCTTGTTCCTCATTGAAGGTATGAAGCGTTTCCATATCGTTTTCTGCTTCCTCTTTGGATGAAGGAAGCTCAATCTCGTATTCAATCTCCATATGTGAAAGGATAAGAGAAATGAATGTAGATTATGTGTTTTTTGTGAGTTGAGTGGTGAAATGAATGAGAAATGGTTGAGAATTTATAGTAGGAGTGAATGCTGGAGTAGCCGTTGGAAAGTCTCTTCCTGCGCCGAGCGGTCTAACCAAGACCGCCGGCAGCTTAGGTAAAAACGCTCGGTTATACCTGGACCGAGCGGTCCTTGTCACGCTGCTGAACAATTGTCCCATAGTGGCGAACCGACTTTGTTTATCCACCTGGATGGGTAAACTTTTTATTAATACACCATCCATAGGAATTTCCCTAACCCATGCTAGAAGAAAATTCTACCTCAGTCAACCAACCTATTTGAAAGAGAACCTATTAAAGATGAATGTGCGAATTCCTGACACATGGAATAACTTCTGATATATGGTAGGATATCATTTTTTTGGAATGTAATCACATTAATAATGCAAGAATTTATTATGATTCTGACAACAAAACAGATATGGTTTATATAAGTAAAACCCTAGTTTATGGCAAAAGATAATGTAGTCTTAGGGAAAGATTTTGTCGTTTACAAGTAGCTGGCGTTCCTTGTATTTTTTTTTTCTTTTGCTCAATGCAGGCAGTTGGATTTTCACTTGTGCATGTGGTTAAGTTTCTGAAAGAAAAGAAACACGGTATGAAGAGTAGCACACTACAAAATGTACTAGTTGTAAGGTAGTGCTCATTTTGCGTTTTTGGTATGCCAATCCAATAAAATGAACTTTTTAGACATGTAAATTCAACGTTCAAGGACTCAATATCCTTTCCCAACAGCTTAGTATTCAATTGTGTAGATATCAAGATCACGAGAAGAAAGAAAAACCTAGCTTTATTGATTTCTGTAAAGAAATTGAACAACTTCAACTGTATAAGCACAAAAAAAAAAAAAAACTAGTCATGACTTCATCAAACAACCTGAATTGATCTGGGTAATGAATCAAAACTCAAATCCAATCTCTTTAATACAATAATATAAAGTGTTATCATGAATTCCAAACATAAATACCATTTATCTTCCAACAATTACAATATCATACCGACAAAAACAAGGTCGATAAAACAAAGCCAATAGAAGAAGAATAAGTAAAACAAGGTCGATAAAACAAAGCAATAGAAGAAGAATAAGTAATAAGTGATGAAGGGTCTGAAGAAGGAGCCGGTGCTGGTGCGCCTGTATATGCTTTAGAACCCGATGGCTCGGGTGCTTCATCCGCCATAGGTGGTGAAGATGTGGGTGGTGTGGATACAGGAGTAGGTGGGTATGGCATTAGAGATGGTGAAGGGGATGCAGACTTAGGTGGGGTTGCACTTGGTGTTGGCGAAGGGGATGAATACTTTGCAACTGGTGCTGGTGAAGGGGATGCAGACATGGGAGGATTTGCAATTGGTGCTGGCGAAGGAGATGCCAACATGGGAGGGTTTGCAACTGGTGCTGGTGAAGGTGACGCAGCCTTGGGTGGGTTTACAATTTGTGCTGGTGAAGGGGAAGAACTCTTTGGTGGTTTAGCAACTGGTGCTGGTGAAGGGGAAGGAGAGGATTTAGGTGGGATAACAACTGGAGATCAGTGACGGAGCTAGGAATTTTTTGTTGGGGGGACAATTTTACAAATTGAAAGATAATGCAAATGAGATAGAAGGCGTCCGGAGGCCGCAATTTTTTTTTTTGATGTTTTTCCATGAAGCATTACCTTGTTAGCTAGAGTTTCTCCCTTCTTAGTTGTTCAACAATGAATTTTCTAGTTAATTTGTCTAAAATGTCTCACTTATATTGCTTAATTGCTTAAATTTAGGGGGGACAAATATTAATCAACCTAAAATGTCTCACTGATTTTTCTTAATTACTTAAATTTAGGGGGGACAAATGTCCCCATTTGTACCAATGTAGATCCGTCACTGCTGGAGATGGTGAGGGTGAAGGTGACATAGAGGTTGATGGTGGAGATACTGGAGAAGAAGGCGAAGGTGGAGTTCTAACAGCAAGAACAACAACAATCATTTTTTTGAACTTGAGCACAATTACCATCTTTATCACCAATGAAATAAAATGGACCGGATTTTTCCAATTTAAAACTGGAATCTCCACCATCCAAAGTCTGAATTGGATTCTTTGTATTGCACGTATAGTAATCTTCTGAATTCACTACCAAAACAGATTCCATTCCTTTCTTGTATTTAAAAAACTACAAAAACACAAAAAATAATCAATATCGACCAAAAAAAAAAAAAAAAAAAGAAAGACGAATCATTAAAGAGAAATGAGAAGAAGTTGTATATACCAAGTGAATCATTAACTGAAAATCTAGTCTTTTCTGCCCATTGATTTAAACTCATAGCAGGAGTGGCAACCCAACCATCCGTTCCACCAACATATTTGTTAGCAGCTTCTGATGAATAAACAAACCCCATTAACATCACAAACAAGATACAACTCCTAAACTCCATCGTTCTACAGAGTAAAAACAACCAAAATGGTGTTAAAAGGATGAATGAGATTTGAATAGGGTTTTGAGGATCTTGGCTACTTTAAAGTGAGAAGAAAAGATTGAACTGTGATTGTGTTATGCTTGGTATTTATAGAGAGAAAGGAAAAAAGAGTGTAAAACTAGTACACCGCTGCCACGGTGGGGAGGGCCGACCGAAGTTAAAAGTGGGTGTGGTGATGGTGATGGTGGTGACGGCAGAATGTAGTTGTGGCGGTGGGGGAATGTGACGGTGGCGGTGGTTGGTGGTGGTGGTGGTGGTGGAATGTAGCGGTGGTGGAATGTGGGCGGTAACGAAATGTTGTTGTGGCGGTGGGAGAATGTAGTGGCCGTGGCGGAATGTGGCGGTGGCGGTGGTTGGTGGCGGTTGTTGGTAATGGTGGAGGTGGCGATGGTGGAACGTGGTGGTGGCGGTGGAACGTGTTGGTGGATGTATTAGTGTTGGTGTTGGTTGTGTGATAGAGAGTTGGGTGTAATTAGTAAAAAAGGATAGGGAAGGGTGATTATTAAATTTGATAAGGACTACTTAGTAATTTAGGGGGTATCCTACCAAAATCTTTTTTTTTATCAAATTGATTCAATTGTGTTACTCTACATTTCACAAAAAAGGGACTCCCTCCCTTCGGGCCCTCCTGTCGGTCGTCCCAATAACAAGGGGTACGATGACCGCTGCAAAGATGGAAACTTTGATAACCTCGCAAGAAATCAGGTTCGTGTGTAATATTATTGGTGCCATTTTGTAAGTTTTTATTTACACAATCTGTTTTTGGATGTACAGGACGGCCAAAATTGGGAAATGTTTGTAAGTACTCAATTCACACGTACACAATTTTATAAGGACATCTGAGGTCAAATGACCCAACTGATGAGTCATCAAAGTATGTAGGGTTTACCAGAATGCCCTATAATTGACAGTGTATATAAACAAGAAAATTGAATTTGAAATCTGAAAAACAAAACCGCGTCACTGCTTCGTCCGAGAGAGAAAAAAAATCCAAAAAAATTTCAGATCTGAAAACTGAAGATCGTTTGATTTCAGAGTAATTGAAGATAATTGAAAGAAAGATCAACATCAGATCGATAAACTCCTTGATATTTGTAACAGGTAACTTTCTTTTTTAGTTTTTTGATTTGATTTTAGGGTTTTGAATTCATGATTTGAGGTTATGATTTGTAGTTTCAGTACATCTCATCTTTGATTCAGTTTAAGCATGAACTAAATCAGCTGATTCATAAGAAAATAGTTGTTTCAATTGTAAATTATGTTGAGTTTTATTGTTTCATTCGTAAAATTGAGATTGAAAAGTTCTGATATCAGTCGCAATGTCTGGTCCTATTTTATTTGATAGTTTTTAGGTTAATTTGGATTTGAATGAAGTTTTTAGGTTGTTGGAATCGGAATTTTGATTTTGGGCAATATTCTTCATGTGATGTACTTCTTGTACAACTGGTGATTCTGACAGGATTTTTAGTTTAAAGATGGATTCATGTTTTGTTTGTTTGTTGTTTTAATGTAACAGATGGATTCGGATAAAGAAACTCTTTGCATCGTGACGTACGATACAGATTCCTTCTCATGCCAGCTTACTATGAAATCTTCTTTTGCGCAATTTGAATCGAGTGTTCGTTTTAATTGGAAATCGCTAGGCTCATTTCACTTTCAATACGATGACGGTATGGGAGAGATTATGGTGGTTGATACTGATTTAAAATTGAGGTTAGTCTTATCATTATGTGGAGTTAAGGGTGACGGTTATTTGGCATTGGATCTTCATTTATTGCCTCCTCCTTCTTTGCCTGCAACCTCTTTGCCCGCAACTTCTCTGCCTCAACCTTCTTTGCCTGGACCTTACTTGCACGCACCTTCCACTTTTCCAAAACCTTATTTGTACCAATATTCTTTTCCTGCAACTTCATTGCATGCACCTTCCATTATCCCACAACCTTATTTGCATGGATATTTCTTTCCACCACTGGCTTTGCACGGTCCTTCGACTATGCCTACACCATTTCTGATTGGACCCTCATTGCCTCCACCTTCTATGCCTCGACAAACTTCAATGATGGAGTTGCTGTGCTCTCCAAATGAGCCTGATGATCAGTCTTTAATGCCTAATCCAACTGCTTCAGCTTCACACATTCGAGGGTTCAATTGAAAGATACAAATAAAAAAACCTACAAGAGCCGATGCATGGGCGAATTGCATAACTGGGGTAGGTCAGGAGTTCTTTGGCGGACGAGATGAAGCTCGTTTGGTAGTTGAGAAGTACACTCACTACTGGTGCCGCAAGGTGAAAATTATTAAAAACGACCCTACAAGATACACGGTTGAGTGTTTCTACAAGGAAAAGTTCAAGTGTAATTGGAGGTTTCATGCTTCTTCAAGAAAATATGGGTTTGCTAACCACTTGACTCTTAGAGAGTATAATGGTGATCACACGTGTTGTGCGGGGTATCGAGACAAAACGACAAAGGATGCACCCATTACACGGGCACTTGTCAAGAGCTTAATTATGGATCAAGTGAAGAAGAATCCGAACAAGAGACCATGTGACATTGTGGATGAATTCCAAACTGATTACAACTTGACTTTGAGTTATGATCAAGCTCATGCCGGAAAAAAAGAGTGCTTGAAGGAGATTTATAGTGATATTGAACAATCATACAACGACCTAGTGTGGTTTGTGGATGCCGTGAAGAAGACGAATCCGGGAAGTGTAGCGGATTTGGTTTTCGAGAAAGGCACCAATAAGTTCAAGAGTTTATTTCTTTCGTTCGAAGCTTGTATTTCGGGTTTCAAATTTTTTCGCCCGGTCATTTTTTGTGATGACACTTTTCCCACTGGAAGGTTCAGGGGATGCCTTATGTCAGCTACTGGCAAAAATGCCAATCAAGGTCAGTTTGCTATTTGTATATTTGCATCAATAATTTTTAGTTTCAATCACTCTTTTTCACCAGTTGTACCACTTGTACAAGTAGTGTTTATTTCTCTATTTTCTCCATTTTTGTTGTTCATTTTTTTGTTGTGTGTGTGTTTGTTTTTGCAGGAATATTTCCTGTTCCATATGCTATTGTTTCTGGAGAAAATGTAGATAATTAGTATTGGTTCTTTGAGAAGTTGAAGCCCGTGGTAGGTCTTGAACGTCCTCTAACTTTCATTTCGGAGAGACACGATGGTTTGGTTAATGGCATTCCTCACTTCTTCCCTGGCTCTAAACATGTGTTATGTTACTGGCATCTAAAGAACAATGTCCGCGAACAAATCAGAAAGAAGAAAGAAGAGTACAACCAAGCCATGAACCTGTTTACGGAGTGTTTTTATTCATCAACAAAAGAAGGTTTTGATTCAGGTATGGAGAAATTGAAGGAAATGGGTTGCAAGGGTACTTGAGTAAAAAGTGGTCAAATGCATATTGTGAAGGTTGTCGATATGGAGACATGTGCTCGAATGTTGCGGAGTCATTCAATTCATGGATTAGGTTGGCAAAGAGTTTTCTTATTTTCATGCTAGTAAACTATATTCGAATCAAGTTAACGGATTTAATGAATGAGAGGCGGCTGTTAGGTGAAGCCTATACTGGTTTCATATGCCCCGAACTTGAAAAGAAAGTTGAGGATGCGAATAAACTAGGGTCTGATTGGAGAGTAACCATGTGCAGTGACTTGTTGTTTGAGGTGCTGGCGGAGGCGAATGTTTCGCATGTTGTTTACCTTAGCAAATTCTTTTGCATCTGTGGAGTTTGGATGACCGAACAGTTTCCTTGTCCTCATGCTATCAAGTGCATTCTGAAGATAAAGAAAAGTGTTTATGGTTACATCAATCCTTATTACAGCATAGACTCTTTTCAAGCTTCCTACTCTCGTCCGATCAATCATATCCCCACTGATGAGAGACGTATTATGGATGAAGTTCTTTGTCTCTCACCCGATGTTACTGGGAAGACAGTTGGCAGGCCGAAGAAGAAGCGGGTTCCAAATACAAGCTCCGCTCGTTTCACTAGACCACACAAGTGCATGTAGCAATTGCCACGAGACGAAAAAACACTACAAGTCAACATGTCCTAATCCTCCAGCGAAGAGATTGTGTCTTCCGCCCTCTTCTTAGTACCATCTTCTTCGCCACTTTCTTTATTTTAGTTAGTCATTTATCCTATTTCAACCCATGGTTGTAATTGAAAGTTTCATTTAATTACTGATATACTTTTGTTTGTTCTTGGAATCTTTATCTTTATTTGGATATAAATTCTATTGTTACTTTACAGTTCTTTTAGCTCTTTAAATTCTGACAGGAAATTCCAGGCACAGTTTGTACACATTGTACAAGTGCATATCTTTGTGTTGTACACATTGTACAAGTGAATATCTTTGTGTTGTACACATTGTACAAGTGCTTATATTTGACAGGAAAATTTTGCCATGGCATGTTTGTACCCTGTGTACATCTGCATATCCTGTCAGACAGTTTATAAGTAAAAGTAGTAGACTAATTATAAGAGTACATTCATGTTTAACAAAATAAAGTGTTTTACAAACCATGAACTAAAAACAAACTAAAAGAGAACTACACTGGTTCACTTTACTTTCTTACAAGAACTAACTAACAACAAACTACATTTGCTTCACTTATTCTTCTTGTTCACCTTCTTGTTCACCTTCCAGCAAGCATCTTTATCTGCTATAATTTCATATAGGAGGTCGAGTCGTGCAGTTCTTATCATATCATGTACGTCTTCTGGCCTTCTATCGACAAACTCGTATCCATTGCAGATCACCCACTCCATGTATTGTAAAACATGCATTCCAGAGTCGGCACTTCTGCAAAACCGAGAGTTAGATTAGTTGAGTCTTATACACAAAGATCTAACACATTCCATCACTTTTTCTGACCTACCCTTCTATCTGTTGTGGACATTTCGCAAAGACTGTGACATCATCTTCTAGCTCCTCTTTGTAGAGTTTCCTAAGCGCCTTGTTAACTCGGGCTGCCATTCTTCTTGCATCCTCCAAACATGGATGTCTGGCAGTTTTGAGAAAAGGATTGTAGTGCATCCACTTTGGTTCTTGGAAGTCAAAGTGAAGCAAGGTGTACTGAGGGTTCTCCAAACCTACATCTTCAACTTGGTGAGATATTGGGATCAACAAGTGTTGCAGTTCAATAACATCCATACCCTTGAGCTCATCGTCTATTGTCCTTTTCATCTTTTTGGCATTGTTTTCGAGGACGCTAAACTGAAGGCAAATAGAAAGGAAAAGGGGATTCAAACAAAGATTTTTCAAATGGTGAAAGCACTTGTACAAGTGGTACAACTGGTGTAAGAACTAACTGTACAATTTGTACAAGTTGATACTGAAATCAAGAAACGCCAAGGAAATAATGGAAATTCAGATAAGGAAACGTACCCATCCATTAAAACTGATGAACTTGGTCTTCTGATAGTCATTCGAGGTTGAAGGTGTCTTAAACATCTCGATCCATTTAGTCATCTTGAACTCGAGAACACTTCTTTCCAATGATTGTTCGAACATCAGTTGCTCCATGTGCCCTCCTACAAGGGTAATATTGAATTCACCATCCAATCTCTTCCAGACATGGTCGCTGCATTGTGTACAAAAACAATTCATATCAAACTTAATAATAATCTAAAAGGTATAGTGGTTTAAACTTAACAAAAAATACATATATTCATTAATAGGAATCGCGTACCTTTTTGTTCCAAGAATTCTTTGATTAGCTTTACTTGTTTCTGTTTGTCAACCTTGCTCGAGTAGAAACTCAACAATTCAGTTTGATTACCTAACTTTGTCAACTTATTCCTCTTTAATCGTTTCAAATCCTCATCAGAAATAAAATCCTCATTCACATTTCTCTTCCTTTTATCATTTTTCTTCACATTCCTCTATATTGATCCAATAACAGCAGCTCCAGCAGGAGGCAATACTTTTAGAGGCAATAATGTTATTGCTTTTTCGATTACTGGTTCTATGGCAACATGATCCTCAACTTCCTTAGGTCTCTCCGCTACTGGTTCTTCCGCTACAGGATCCTTGGCTACTGGTTCTTGGGCTACAGGTCCCTCGGCCACCGTTACCTCTCCACTCTCTTGAGCCTCGACTTCCATATCTACTGTTTCTTCCGCTATATGATCCCTGACTACTGGTTCTTGGGCTACATGACCCTCGACCACTGTTACCTCTCCACTCTCTTGAGTTAAGTTGAGCGCCTCGGCTTCCATAGCTACTGGTGCTTCTGCTACAGGTCCCTCGGCTACTGGTTCTTGGCCTACAGCTCCCTCGGCCACTGCTACCTCTCCACTTCGTTGACTTAAGTTGAGCGAGAAACTAGGAGATGGAGGTGTAGTAGGTGGAGGTGTCGGTGCACGCTGTTGTGCTCTATATCCAGCTGTAGATGGTGGAAAATGAGAGAGGGACAAGGCTGTCAAAACACTCTCGAAACCATGTCTCATTAAAGACAGTCGCCTATTCAGGCTCATCTTGATAGCTCAGGGTGCAATCCATTCCATGAAGCTAAACCCTCTATGAACTCTCTCTTATAACTCCGGTGGGGAGGATAATGTCATAGAGCAGTATCAATGATCTCACCAACATATTAAACCCATCGATCAGCTCAGAGCCAGACCTCGCCTGATGGTACACGGTGAAAGATCAACAGAGATGTATCCTCATGGATTTCCTCTTAAAATGCGACTCAATACACGAGTCTTGGTGCAAACCTCGGAAATATTGAAACTCCAGGCCGGTCCGGAGCTCTCTGAGAAGCATACACCAGCCTAAACAGGCCTAAGCGGATCTAATCCCAAGTTCAGGATGGTCTAGCGTACCATGGATAAGCATACCATGACTTCAAAAGTGGTTGTAGCGTAAACACGCACACCACGACTAAGGCACAGGATGCCACAAAGCTGAGCTTGGCCAGACGCCAAAGCCATAACGCCACATAGCATGGCGCCACAAAGTTAAGCTTTGGCCAGAAGGGCCATGGCGCCATATTCATGGCGCCACAAGAACACTTGGCCTGGCCAAGACACGGCCACAGGCCATGGCGCCATATTCATGGCGCCACAAAGTTAAGCTTTGGCCAGAAGGGCCATGGCGCCATATTCATGGCGCCACAAGAACACTTGGCCTGGCCAAGACATGGCCACAGGCCATGGCGCCATATTCATGGCGCCACAAAGTTAAGATTTGGCCAAAAGGGCCATGGCGCCATATTCATGGCGCCACAAGAATACTCGGCCTGGCCAAGACACGGCCATAGGCCATGGCGCC
Organism: Papaver nudicaule; assembly: GCA_023529015.1. Lineage (NCBI taxonomy): Eukaryota > Viridiplantae > Streptophyta > Magnoliopsida > Ranunculales > Papaveraceae > Papaver > Papaver nudicaule. Next base: position 4,140 of record JAJJMA010191155.1, on the reverse strand, counting down.
ATATTCATGGCGCCACAAGGTTATGCCTTGGCC
>JAJJMA010191152.1:0-11807 GCA_023529015.1 Papaver nudicaule | reverse complement strand
AAGTAAGGATTTTTGTAGAAACTTGGGTTCTAGTACAATTTTACAAGTAAAATTGCAATTATGTTTTTCTTCCCTAGCTAGTTACGAACGTAGGAATTCAAAGCTTAATCATCCAAATTCCCATAGAGTTTAGGAAAACTACCACCTTTAGAGAAAACATAAGGTTACCCCTTCTTAGCACGTTACGACTAAGAACGAAAAATACAACGTTTTATCCATCAGAGTCCAAAATTGTAGCTTATGAGGTTCCTCCTAATCAAAATCGTGTCCTCTTAGCCATAACAGTCAGAAGCATGGATTTTGATTGTTCTTCGCCAATTGCTTTACCCGAAGAGGGTGATATGGATAAAAAAGCGAGTTTACGAGGTTTGCAATACATTCACAAGGATAATCAATAAAGATTTTAAGTAGTGCAATCATCAATTAAGATTTTAAATAAATAAACTCTATAAATTGATGAAAAGAAAACATGGAAGTAGTACAAGCATGCAATTATTTTGATTAAAAAGATAACTACTTCTAGCATATTGATTACCCAAAACCCTAGGGAAAAAGATGATTTTTAAAAGGATTTAACTAAGCTAAGAGATTATTGATATAATTATCAATGTTCGTCGTTCCTTCAATATTAGTTGTGCTCATAGGAACATACGGTTCATGAAACTTCTGGTTGAGGCTGATAAGAAGAGCTTCATGTTGTTTTACTATGGCTTCTTGAACTTGCAGGGACTTCAAAAATACTTCACCAAGAGTTTGAACTTCTTTTTAGTTTCTTTGCATTCTTTAACAATATAAGCAATTTTATGGTTCTTAGGAGTATTGGATCTGGGTTTCTTCATATTCTTCTTCTTGCTTTTCAAAAAATTCTTCTTATTTTCCCTTGGAAACTTAGGATTCTCATCAGTTTCATGGCAACAGGTTTTTCAGCATTGATGATAGAGATATTATTTTTTAATAGATCCATGAAAGTGTATTAGACTATACCCAAAACCCCTTATATAGAGGTTTTCTGGAAAAGAATTTCCAAAAATAAAAATGGACCATTTTAAAGAGTTTTCCTTGAAAAGGAAGTCAGTTCCGAATTTGTTCACATGTAATAGTCAATTAATGATTCACTGTGTCCCAATATATATGATATTATTCATTAATAGCCATATTTTTAAGTTTAAATATCAATGACATGTTTAAATATATATCTAATTGCATGTTTTTCTCTTGGACTTAGATTTCTGATCATTCCCATGGATCTTGTTCTCGACTCTTGCCTTAGAAACCAGAGGCAGGGAGAAGTATTTTAGAAATAATGCAAAGAGTATTGATACCCACATCGAGTAATTACATTTTGGACTCATACTTTTATGATGTGGTAGCATAGTTTAGATGGTGGGAAGACAATTATGACAACCGCATTGGGGTTTTCTGGCCACAAACCATCAGGACAATTGATCACATAATCAATTGAGTGTGGATTCATCTCTTTGGAGCAGTGCTCAACAATTTTTTAGAGATAAGTATTATTGTCAATCCCTTGATTTTAAATGGATTTAACAAATTCACAAAATACAAGGGCCTCCATAAATCAATAAAATTAAGAGATACATAAGAGACAAGAGGCTACCAGGGTGTTCTTTTAATGTGCATGACATCGTTCTCGGAACACTTGGAACGATATAGCACTTCCCATCACATCAATTTATGTTGGTATGAGCAGAATTTTGCGCACTCACTTGAACAGAGTTTTTCTCTTTCGATCTAAATTTCTTAGTTCTGGTTATCTTTCTCTTAACTTGATGAGAGTCATCTCTCTGTAAATATCTTTTGTTTGAAGATGAATTTGAAGACATACATTTCATCTCCTTATTCTAATATGATTCACGAATCATTTGAAGCGAGTTTGTTAGTCTGGTTGCTCTTCTTTGTAGTTTATTGACATATCTTACTTTTTTCTTGTAGCGATAGCAATGAGAGTATATATGTCCTTTCATGCCGCAGTAAGCACAGTTTATGAGAGGTTCTGGTTTCTCAGAAAAAGAAACAGTGTTTCTGTAGATGGTGAAAAATGGAAGAGGGACAAAAATGTAACACTACTCTCTAATTACACTTTGCCTAAAGGCAATTGCCTACTCAAGCACATCGTTATAGCTCAGAACACAACCTTCTCTGCAAGTTGACCAGACTCTCTATGAATTCTTTCTTATCACTCCCGGTAGAGAGAATAATATTATAGTGCAGCGCTAAATAACCCCACCAACTCATAAGCCCGTAAATTTACTTCAGGTCGACATCGCCTCGAATTCCTCGACATTAGAACTAAATTACTCACTGGTATATGGTGGAGAGTTAATAACAGAGATGCATCCTCATGGATTTCCTCTTAAAATACGAGTTGATACCTGAGTCTCAATGAAAATCTCAGAAACATCGCGGCTCTAGGCCTGTCCAGAGCTCACTGAGAAGCATACAACAGCCTAAACACACTTAGGCAAGCCACAGTCTAAACAAAGAATGACCTAATGTATCATGGATAAGCATGCCATGACCTAAAATACGCCATAGCCCAGGTGCACAAATACGCCACATGCGAAGTGGCATAACCTGGATACGCCACAAGAGATTGGCCTTGGCCAATAGCCAAGGTCGTGGCTTCAAATGCATGGGGCCATAATCGTGGCGCCACGAGATATTGGCCTTGGCCATGGCCACAAAAGCCACGGCGCCATGAACATGGCGCCACAAAATTGGCCTTGGCCAATGGCCAAGGCCGAGGCCACAAAAGCCACGGCGCCATGAACATGGCGCCACAAAATTGGCCTTGGACAATGGCCTCAAGGCCATGGCGCCATGAGCATGGCGCCATAATGAAACTGGCCTTGGCCACATCCGTTGTTAAGGTGGCGCCATGAACCATGGCGCCAAAAACTCTGGGCCAAGGTCGTGGCCACAGGGCCATACGCCATATTCATGGCGCCATGAATTCCTAGCCTTGGCCCATCAGACGCACCATAATCACATTGGCCATAAGGCCATAACCATGCAACATTGTTTCAACTCAACACGACCATGCAACATCTGCAAACTACACGAGATATCAAAACATCACACGGTTAGAAAGAAACTGATAGAGATGACTATAGGGGTATTGGTCTGGTGGTCTATGGCAGTTAGAAAGAAACTGATAGACATGATGGACAGTTACGAGAAGGTGGTGCTGAGTGGACATGTTCTACACGACTCTAGCAGTTACAGAGCACAACTCATGTCCTCCACTCCTCCACTCTTCCATGACTTCCACCTTCTCTGTCGAGAGATCGGGGTGAGTTCAACACAATAAATATAGGCTTCCTCTATCTTCCAAGGCAGAACATTCAGAATAACTAGAATCTTCAGAATAATCAGAGCCTCAGAGCATACACCTGAGCATTTCAACACGTTTCTAGCCTTGGAGATTTCCAGTCGCCCTTACGACGGAGATCTTGAACTCTTACACCCATAAATACACATCCTCAACCTGATCTCAAGTTTTTTTTCATTGTTTCCCTCCCTAGATCAACCTCTAACCTCTCTATGACCGAAGTAAGACTTGAACGACCATTGACTTGGTTTAGGCTTGTCTTGTTCGATTTTGATCTCGAGCACTACGAAAGTACCCAGAGACGGTGCATTGTTATTCAGGCAAAAACAGTTTCTCATTATGTCAGTAGAAGGATTCATGTTCAAGACAACATTTTTGTCAGAGATAAAATCAAAAGTCATGGCACTGAGTGCACAGTTATCAATTTCTTATTCTGATTCATAACAATCTGAAGACTCCTCAAGAGTAGCAACAACAAGAGCTTTTCCTCCAGTGTATTTCCTTTGATTTGCACATTCTGGTGCAAGATTGCATTTAAAACATTGAGGCATATTATCATTGGTAGATTCTAATTGCTCTTTCTTTGGAGAAATATTGTCATGAGACCTTTTAGATTTGGGAACATCTTTAACAAAACATTTATTTCGTTTCTTCAAAAGATCTCTATGTTAGAGCATTGCTCGGTTGAACCCACTGATATTGCTATCTCAAGTCAGTTGTCAAGTTTAGTTGACAAAAACACAATCCTTGATAAGTTTACTCTACAACCTCGGACTAGGATAGTTTTAGGTAATCGAGACGAAGACCACTGAAGACGAAGACCGGAGCTTACTACTTGATAAATAATAACGTCCTCGCTAAAGGTTAGAAAGGTTTTCCTTTCCATGTTTTGTATTTGCCATTTCTATCATATCAATAGTCTATGATGTTGTTTATAAGATCTGAAGGTATTCTAGGATTCTTCGCCTTTGCATTTGTCACATCCGTGATAATATGTATAGGTAGAGTATGTTGAATTGTCTCTTGAAATGACCTCAACGGTGAACGCGTACATGTGTTGCTTATGGCATTCCTGAGAACGAGCGGGTCTGTATGAACGCGTAAATACGAGTTCACAGATTTCTCTTGAATTCTCCTGAACTCCAATTGACAGCTCTATGAACGCGTACATATAAGCCATGGAAAACTTCCAACTTTCATATCCTAAAGTTTTCGGTATAGACATGATTAGTTCTCGGACTCGTCATTACTTGGCCCGTGGAATTCAACTACTTAATCCAAGCGGTTCAAACATGATTTGGACCAGAAGTCGCAAACCTTCAATCAAGGTTGAGTCCTCTTTAACTATTGTCTTAGTCCAGAGTTAGAAGAAGATTGAGAACGGGTATTCAAGCTATGGACTTTCCTAGTTCCGGAACTTGCTTGAGCTCTACTCAAGGTTGCTTAACTTTTAAGCAAAGCCTCCCTTGATGATCACTATAAATAGATGACCTTCTGCAAGATACAATCTCAATCCTCTATACATCTGTGTATCCTTGCATAAAGGTTGGTCGTCGTCTCGAAGTTCTTTTGGACTACGACTATTGAAAGACTTCACTTGAGGATCGTGAAGCACATGTCGGAATTTATAATCCTGATCATGTATCTTGGGTCGATTGAATATTTTCAATCTTATCAAGACCAAGATTTGATAGAAACTTCATAAGGTAGATCTTGAATCGTAAACCCTAGAAGTTCCTTAACGCAAATTCACGAACTAGGTTTAATACTAAGTTCGTCAAGCGTTAGGAGGTAAAGTTGTTTAGGCTAGATCAATAATCCCTATTCAACAAAAACAGATTTCCATTAACCTTGACTTTAAGTCTAAAGGAAATCACAATCGTATTCTTGTTTAATTACTTGGATACTTTTAGGCTTCCTGTTAGAGGCAGGGTAGCGCTAGCCTTCACGAAGGGAAGTGGAGCAACTCCTAGGCCTGTAAAACACGTCAGCTAGGGGAATCAAGTACGTAGGTTTTTGCGGGATCCAAGAGACGTAGGAGCACGTTGGTAGCTGAATTGCTTGTAGGGTGAATTCAGTCTCGATACTTTCCAGTCCGAAGTCTAAGAGTAGGCTAGCGTCTGTATTCGGTTAATACTGAGGGTGTTCAATCTGGACGAGGTCCCGGGGTTTTTCTGCTAGGTTTGCAGTTTCCTCGTTAACAAAATTCTGGTGTCTTGCATTACTTTTCCCTTCCGCATTATATTGTCTTTGATCTATATAATAGAAGTAATTGCAAGTTTGTTGATTCATAACCTTTGAGTGAATCCATCTCTATTTAGATCTGCAAGAACCACGTTCTTGTTAGGGTTCGGTTCTATGAACTATACTCAGGTTGTTGTTTGAATATTGATTTGTGAGATCGTTCAAACAACCGTAATCAACCAGGTTCACGAAAACTAAAAGTTGGTGGTGTATCTCGGTATCCCCTTGTTTTAGGTGTAAAACAGTAACTGAGGGGTAAAGTGTGAAGTGTAATGATGTAATATGAAGTTGTAATGGTATTCGAGAGGTCAAGATTGAACAAGACTCGCCTAAACCAAGAAATGGCTGTTCAAGTATTGCTTCAGTTACAAGAAGAGGAAATAGGGTTGGTTTAAGGGAGGGAAGCCGAGAAAGATGAGATCAGATAATTGCTATGATTTCTGTGATGTTGTGAATAAAGTTGCTAAAAGAATGGATATTCAGTTCTCACTAGATATTGAATGCTGAATGAGAAGAGTTATCGATGAGATGAATTGTATGCACTACACTGAATTGAACTGATGGTTCTGTTCTCTTTTCCAAACTGGTCGAGTGACCTATTTATAGCAATAGAATTCCAACTGATCTCGTAAGAAGTGGAAGAGTGGGAGTGTGGAGAAGTGGGACCAGTTGTTAAGAGTCTTGCGCCTAATATTAGGGAAGACTAACAACCCACTTTCTCATCCCCTCTTTTCGACAACGTTCACACGACTTAGCTTTCTTCCCCGTTGAGTGATTGAGCCGTTGCAATCACACGTGCCGTAGACCGCCAAGCCAAAACCCTAAAGAATACCCCCCATGTAACTTACTTGATTCTCGTAAGATTTGTTTAAGTATTGAATACTCGTTAAGTCAAAGCTGACTAAGTACAAGTCGTACCAATTACTGGTAAACTTAGGACTTTGCATAAAAATAGAGAATTAAGCGATAAGCTTGTGTATCTCTTTTAGGCTTGGTCTAAGGATTGAGACGGGCAATCGCCATTTAAACCAATGAGAATAGTATAAGGATTGATCTATGCAATCGCCATTTAGACTGAGGGGATTTCAACAACCCTCTGTGGCAATAGTCAAGTAAATACAACTTTCTGTATGCCATAAATATGAGAAATTGGCTTGTGGCATATAATGCACCAATTCTATGAGTAATAGAGACATATGAATGTCCAAAATAATATAAGTCATAGCTATGAGCCATGATTAAGAAATGTAGCACTGATTATAGAAGCAAGTCTATAATCAGGAAAAAAGGCGAATTAAAGAAAAAATCTTTTTTCTTGTTCATCGAAAGAGATGCTAACACAGCGTAGCCATAACCAAGAATGCATGAGTATTTCCAATTCAAGACCTAAAGATAGGACACATGAATGATAATAAACTATATTACATAGCATAATAATCTTATTAGGAAGTTGGCTATAGGATGTATAGGGATGAACCATAACATTACGTCATATTCAGATTTCTAGACAGTTTGCACGTCACTTACTCTAAAAATCGCCCAGGCCATCATATATTTTCTAAAATTATGAAAATTTTAATATGTCATGGGAAACTTGCTGATGAACAACTTTCATGAAGGAAGTTTCTCCTGAATCCTTACGGATTAGACCGTGTCGATCATTCTTTGAGGTAATTTGTAATCTGTCAGATTTTCGAATTTGATTAGGAAACTAGAATATCATGGATTCAATAAAGACCATAACCAACTAGGACTTGGATCAGTGGGACCCATAAGTAGAGGTAGCTCAAAGATTAATAAGTGGGACCCTCAAGCTATGGCCGTGTGATAAAAGTGGGCCATAGTAGCGAGCATGGCTAGTATGCGAGCAAGGCTAGTATGCAAGCAAGGGTTGCATGCGTGCAAGGGATGCGTGCATGCAAGGGACGTGAGCAGGCTAGGGCATGAGCAAGCTAGGACGTGTAAGGCCAGGACGCGTGGGATAGGACATATGGGCTAGGATACATGGGCTAAGACGCATGCAAGGGTAGGATGCATGCAAGGCTAGCGCGTGAGCTAGGCTGGGATGTATGCAAGGCTGGCGCGTGAGCAAGGCTGGGATGTATGCAAGGCTAGCGCGTGAGCAAGGCTGGGATGTGTGTATAGGCTACGCTAGATAGGACGCATCCAGGATGGGATGTGGGCTGGATGGGATGCGTGTGGACTAGGATGAAAGCAAGCAAGGCTAGGACGCAAGCATGGCTAGGGCGCAAGCACGGCTAGGATGCAAGCAAGGCTAGTGCGCAAGCACGGCTAAGATGCAAGCAAGGCTAGTGGGCAAGCAAGGCTAGCGCGTGAGTAAGGCTAGGATGCGTGTAGGCTAGGGATGCGTGTAAGGATGGGGATACATGTAGGCCAGTGACCGTGTAGCCTAGGGCCATAACAACCAATTCTCTTATCCCTACCATAAATAAATTCATACCTTGCCTTGAGCTATTCACCTGACGACGCCAAGATGACAGAAATTGGTGCAGAATTACTCTTACAACCTCCTTGCCAAAAACCAACATCAACACCCCTCTTTTTCAATTGGTATCAGAGCTGGCAAACACCTTGTAAAGACGTAACTGTATGTGTTTGAAGCTTTTCGTGAATCATGTCTTGTACCAGTACACTAGATAAAAACACTGATAAGTCTATCTTTGAAATTGGGTCTTCCTCACCTTCTGACGAAGTATTAAAACCCAAACTGCAAGATACCTTACCGTTTAGTCTCTCTGATGATTCTGACTCAGAAGCTGAAAGAGAAGCTGAAAAGGAAAGCTCTGGACTCTTTAATCACATGAATTTTCAATCTTCTGAGATTACACGTCTAAAGCACAAGGTTAATCGACTTATCAATCATATATCCATGATGACCTCTGATTCATGTTCCAAAACTGGTCCTAATGAGGAATCAAAACGTGAATCGATCTCTCTCATGGTATGTGAAAAAAATAACGGAATTGAAAGGAGAGATTGCACTCCTAAAAGATGAAATACATAAATCTCTTGTGTTTCAAACAATTCCTGCATCTGTTGGAAATATTGCAACTGTTCCTATGCAAAAAGCCAAGAACGTTGAGAATTATGTCACCAGCGTAAAAAACTCTAAAGATGCATCTATGATCTGTCAAATTTGCGAAACGAATAAAACTATTCGGACAAGATCAACAAAACACTTTAAGAACAAAGGAAAATTTGATCTTGAACAAAAGCTAGATCAGATTCTCAAAGAAATCGGTGATATCAAAATGACCAATCGGCCCAATCATTGGTCACGTCCTAGACAAATTAAAGAACATACTGAGACTAAGAAATATTTTCAACGTTCTCAGAGTTCTAGAAGTCACCGTTTCAACAAGCCTGTTGAAAAAACACAACATTGGGTTCCCAAAAGGAAGATACATTCTGTCAACAATCAAGACAAGGGAATATAAGTACTGCAAGATGATGCTTTGAGTAAAATGGTTACTCAATTTCAGAACATCCTCGACAAAAGAAAGAAGGGTCCTTCAAAGCATAAAGATCTCATTAACATGAGTCAGAAGGAGCATAAATTCTCAGGTAACTCCTCAACCATTGAATCTTACTTTGATGATAGCAACTTCTATGACAAATTCTCACAAGGAAGAGGGACAAGATTGATGACACAAGGCGAGTGGGAAAACACTCGCCATAACACCTAAAAGTGTTATGAGTTGCCACTCTTATCTATGTACTGTCTAGATAAGAGTAAAATAATTGTTCGTATGAACAATAAGAGGACAGTACACCACAAGGTTTAATTTTTCTTATCTCACTACTGTGATATTATGTCTTTTTGATAAATAAAAGTGGGATCCTAGTATTTAAAGCAATAAACCTTGTAGGAAATTTCTTGAAACCAATAATAAGACATAAAATTGTTGAGCCATGCTAAAAAAAACTACTCTGAGTCACATATTGTTGACAATATCAGAGGTTATCTTATAGCACAACTTTCAAACGTGCTTTCACATCCTATGAGAGTCCAAAATGTAATGACTCGATGTGAATATCAACACTTTAAAATTGCTACCTCCAGCGCCTTTCCCTGCCTCTGGCTCCTAAGGCAAGAGTCGAGAACAGGATCCATGAGAGTAACTGAGAGTGTAAGCTGAAAAGCCAAGGAAAAAAAAATCATGATGTTGATATTTAAACTTATCTTTTCATTGGTCACATAAGGAATTAAACACGTGTCTATTACCAATATTTTGGGTAAACACTAATTCTATCATCATGGACATGCACACTCATCTTGAGTCCTTATTTTTTGAAATAATAAAAAAAGGGAAATCCTTGCTCTGGAAAAGTATTAGACTCTAAAGTCTTCACAGAATCCCTTATATCAGTATTCCAGAAACCACACGAACGAGAAAACTCGTTTCGGAAACCGACTTCCTTATACAGTTTAAGACTGTATTAACTTCCTTTTTATCTCAATGAGACCCTATAAATATATATCACACCCTAAAAGACTTGAAATTACTTTCAAGCAAAATTACATATCTTCTCGAAGTGTCACAAGAGAAATATGGATAGAGCAAACTATGAAGGTGTTGATGGGAAAAGGAAGAATATAAGATTTGTCAAAGAGACGTAGTTGATCCTCTTGAATTTCAAGAATATTCACCTACTATTGTTTTTTTCAATGTTATTGACAATCAAAAGAAAGATAAAGACACAATGATTTCAGCAGAAATTGAATTCAATCTTTTACGAGATATTGAAGTCATTAAGGTTCAGCTTGTTACTGCAGCAGAAAATCTTCTAACACTGAAACATGACATACTTGTTATGAGGAATGAACTCACCAATCTAAAAGGTGATGTGAAAAATCTTCTTAATTATATCTCACCAATTAATGGTGATGATTTAGAAGAGAATTTCGAAAACCTAAAGACAGATGATAATGAAGGTTCGATAGCTCCTGATGAAGATACTGACTCTGATAACTAGGTCAGTTTTTGATTAGCATAGTTAACTCCTTATTAAAAAGTTTTTGTCTTTTCCTTAGGGTTTGGGTAATCACTATGCTAGAAGTAGTCATTTTTTTATTTAAGCATGATTTGCTTGTGCTACTTCCATGTTTTCTTTTCATCAATTAATTGAGGTTATTAAATTAAAATATTAATTGATGATTGCAATGCTTGATCTTAATTGATTATCTATATGAATGTATTGCATAAATCGTGAACTTGCTTTTTTTAGCCATATCACCCGTTCGGGTAAAGCAGTTCATGAAGAACTATCAAAATCCATGCTTCTGACTCTTATGGCTAAGGGGAGACGATTTTGATAAAGAGGAACCTCGTAGGATACAATGTTGAACTCCGCTGGATTAAATGTTGTACCTTTAATTCTTAGTCTTACAACCACTAGGAAGGGGTAACCTAATGTTTTCTCTAAAGGCGATGGTTGACCGAAACTCTCTGAGAAAGTAGGAAGATTAAACCTTGAATTCTTATTTGACCGTAACTGGCTAGGAAAGAAAAACATAATTACAGTTTTACTTGTAAAATTGTACTTCACCCAAGAATTTATTCCAAATCCATGCTTGGGAAGGTCGTCGTGTTGTTCCTTATGGAATGACACTTAATGGGGGAGAGTTCTTTTCAACTTGTGCTTCATGGTAATATCTTTTTGGGGTGTGCGGCTGTGGAATTTGCGAGAGAATTGCATCTTTTATCTCTCGTTTCATGTATATTTACCTTTGTCTACATTGATTATTGTTGTTTTATGAGGATTCTTGTTTTTCTTGTTCCTTTGTCTATTTTATGACAAAAAGGGGGAGAAATCTTGTAGTAAGGGGGAGTAAAATCTTTCTATCTACTACGACAATTGTCTACGGCATTGTCATAGGGGGAGTAAAATCGATGTGCTTGTCATGTCAAAGCAAAAGTTAGTGTATTGAGTAAGGGGGAGAACATATCATTTGTGTAGTATCTTTAAGCATCAATGCAATATGCTTACAAGTTTTATATACTACTCAATTGCATAACAAACTCTTGTTGGACTATGCCCTTCTAGAACCAAGATGTGTGGTGACTTTGAAGTTTGTTATCTCTACCTTGAATCTTCACTTGCAGAAACACTCTTATTTGAAGACGTTGAAGATTACAAGAAGATCAAGTACATTATGGTTAGGGCTAAAAGATTTTACTTTTTGAAT
>JAJJMA010191147.1:0-12329 GCA_023529015.1 Papaver nudicaule | reverse complement strand
TTTACCTACGACTATAAAGACTTCTCTTGAGAGTTGGGAAGCACAGGTAGGAGATTGAGACCTTAGTGGTTGAAATCGGAGTAACCTGTAACCTTGGTAACCTGATCATGTTCTTGTCTATTCTACGGTCCTTCTCTTCTTATATAAGGTCATTCAAGAACTGATACGTTACACACAAGGATTTGAAAGGAAGCAACGCACGGCTGCACTCGGTGTTGTAAGACCTAGTTAGCTCCATCTGTATAAATTTCTTAAGTGATTCTTCGTGTACAACAGAGGTAGAGACAAGTTGGTCATAGTTTACTCGGTTTACTTGTCAGCCCCCGCTTGTAAAAATATTTCTGTATGACCTGGAGAAATCCGAAGGAAGTCACTTTGTGTATGTCAAACTAATAGAGGACAGTTCAAACATACAATTGATAATTGAGGTTGCAAAGCCGAAATTGTTGATACAAGCCTTTAACAACGGTTAAAGCAACTCCTAGGCCTGTAAAGGACGTCAGCTAGGGGAATCAAGTGCGTGACGATCTGTGGGAGATCTAGAGACATAAGGAGTGTGACAGTAGCCAGTTCGCTTGGAGGGTGGAATTGGTCTCTGCTACATCCCAGACCGAAGTCTTATAGTAGGCTAGTGTTTGTACTGTGCGGTGTTCAATCTGGACGAGGTCCCGAGGTTTTTCTACAGGTCGTAGTTTCCTCGTTAAAAAAATCTCTGGTGTCTTGTGTGCTTTACTTTCCGCATTATATTCTCTGATTATATAATTAAAGCAAACACAAGAAGTATGTTATTATAAACCTGATCGTTGTCCTCAATCCATTCCTTGGATTTACCAAGACCCTGTCTTGCGTTGGACTAATCCTTGTGATCCAAACTCAGGTTAACAAATCTGGATATTGATTTTTGAGATCATCCAGATCTGACCATAAGTCTCACGAGCCCAAACAAAAAGTTGGTTGTATTTCGGTACCCCTGTTTTTTCACCATCCATCACAAATGAATTTGGGGTCGCTTTATATATGCGACTTACAAAGTGGATTACAGCTAATAAGACAAATTGTTCGAGCAGGTATCAACGTGGTTGTCAGTCTTTGTCGAGTAAGTCGGTTCTTACATCGAAGTGTGGCTAGACATCGAGGAGTTGTATCGGTCTGATCTAAGTCTAAATGGGGATTGTTTCTTTAATGGATCTCTTCCTTATGCTCGATTAAATATTCGATGCTATCCTGATCTTCAGACTGACCTTTCTCTTCGATGGTATAATTGGATCAAGGTATGTCCTTAGTCACGGGTCCGACAGCTCCGTCGTTGGTTTATGGTTTCTTCTTCATTTGTGTACGGTATTGGTTACTTCGATTGGCAGTCACGATCCGTACGATCAGACTTTGACTTTCCACCCTACTTCGTTTCCAGGCTTACATCCCTTCTTAGAAGATGACACGTAGCTTGATGGAATTATACCTCTACAAGGGAAAACATATCTTATATTGTTTAGTATCTCTTTAAGCATCGGTGCAATATGCTTACAAGTTTTACATTGACGATCTAGAACTTAAATGTGTAATTTTTTGAGTATGATATTGCCACTTGAATCTCCAACACACGATCATATTTGAAGACGTTGAAGATTACAAGAAATCAAGATTACTTATGGTTAGAGCTTAAAAGATTTCACTTTTTGAATCCATATGTAATATTGGTTTTGCCACTAAAATTGACAAAGGGGGAGATTGTTGGAGCATTGCTCCGCGGAACCCATTGGCGTTGGTATGTCAAGTTTAGTTGTCAAAACACAATCCTTGATTAAGTCTGTAGTATCATTTCAGACTAGAATAAGCTAGGTATTGAGACGAATACCATTTGAAGATCGACGACCAGAGCTTACACACTTGATATTTATCGTCATCTTGTCAAAAGGTTACATAGGTTTTCCTTGATTTCGTTTTTACCAATAGCTGTAGGAAAATTCCTGAACTCTGGCGTGACTAACGTGAACGCGTTCATAAGAAAGTCTAGAAATTCCTGAAATTTAAAAAGTCACGAGTGAACGTGTTCATAACCATCCGAGACAAAAACTTTTTTAAGGTTTTAGCCTCTTATGAACACATTCATGAACGCGTTCATAAGTGAGGTTCTCAGAACTCCTGTCAAATTTCAAGTCTTTCACGTTCACATATTTTCACGAACTTAATTGTATGGTTTACTTGCTAAGCGATTGCCACATCCTGCACATAGGTCAAGGTGAGTCTTCTCACCACTTTAGGCTTGGGCTCTTTGGCCAAAAGAATAGAAGAAGATTGAGTTGGACCTCTAAATAAGTTGTAGACTTTACATGTTCGAAAACTTACTTGAGCCCCACTCAAGGTTGCTTAACTTTTAAGCAAAGCCTCCCTTGATGATCAATATAAATAGATGACCTTCTGCAAAGATACATTCATATCCTCTATACATTATTGTGTATCCTTGAATAAAGGTTGGTCGTCATCTCTAAACCTTTTCTCTGGGCTACGACTATTGAAAGACTTCACTTGAGGATCATGAAACACATATCGGATTTAATAATCCTAATCATGTATCTTAAGTCGATTGTATTGTTTCGGTCAATCAATCATTAAAAGACCAAAGATTTTGATAGAAACTTCGTACGACTGCACTCGGTGTTATAAGTCCTAGAAGTTCCATAAGGCAATTCACGAATTAGGTCTTGTATCAAGTTTGTCACGCGTTACGAGGTAAAACTAGTTAGGCTAGATCAATAAGCCATAGCTAGTATATCGATTTCAATTAACCTTGAATCTAAGTCTAAAGGAGATCACCTTTCGTATTATTTGTTGACAAGACAAATCGAATACAACCAGGCGTCCTGATAGAGAGAGGGTAGCGCTAGTATTCATGAAGGACTATGGAGCAACTCCTAGGCCTGTAAAAGACATCAGTTAGGGGAATCAAGTGCGTAGGTTTCTGCGGTAGTCAAGAGACGTAGGAGCATCACGGTAGCTGAGTTGCTTGGAGGGTTAATTCAGTCTCGATACATTCCAGTCTGAAGTATGATAGTAAGCTAGCGTCTGTATTCGCTTAATAATGTGTGTGTTCAAATATGGACTAGTCCCGGGGTTTTTCTCCTGGTTGCGGTTTGCCCGTTAACAAAACTTCTGGTGTTTTTCTTTACTTTTACCTTCTGCATCATATTTTCTCTGATTGATATAATTAAAGTATTGCAAGTTTGTTGATTTAAACCTTCGAGTGAATCCATCTCTTTGAGATATACGAGAACTTGTTCTTGTTAGGGATTCGGTTCTTGAACAAATAACTTGACTCAGGTTATTGTTTGAATATTGATTTGTGGGATCGTTCAAACAATCTAATCAACTAGTTTCACAAATTCAAAAGTTGGTGGTGTACCTGGTATCCCCTCCTTTTCATAACCTAATGAAGTATGACATTTAGTAGGCATGTTCAATGAACGAGTTTTGATTACTAAATTATGACAACCAAGCTTGACATACCAACACTTGGTGGGGTTGACCGAGAATTCTCTAAATCATGGTGCCATCAACAAAGTACAAACCACATGAGTATATGTTACTCACAGACGCAGGTGAACCAGAGTCTTATGAAGAGGCTCTTATTGTACCCGAGATAGAAGTGTCCATGAAAGAAGAAGTGACTTCTTTAGAGGAGAACGATACTTACGTTGCCAAGTCAGAGGGGAAGAAAATTCTGAAGAACAAGTGGGTTTTCAGAAAGAAGATTGAAGAGAATAACTCACAAGGCTCAAAAAACGCTTAGTTGTGAAGGGTTACGGGCATAGAAAAGTTGTTGACTTCAACGAGATTTTCTCACCACTGGTGAGGTTTCCTTCTATTCAGGTGGTCTTGGCATTAACAACTAGTATGGACTATGAGATTGGACAAATGTGAAGACAACATTTATTCACGGTGTGTTCGAAGAAGAAATGTATATAGAACAAACCGAAGGTTTTGAAGTCAAAGGCAAGGAACATTTAATATGCAAGCTGAAGAAGAGTTTATACAGGTTTAAAAAAGCTCATAGAAGATGGTACAAGAAGTTTGAATCGTTCATGAAGGAACATGGGTATAAGAGGACAACTTCAAATCATTGTGTATCATTCAGGAATCTGCAGATTGTGATTTTCTTATCCTTTTTCTCTATGTTGATGATATGCTAATTGTTGGAAAAGATAAGAAAAAGATTGACAGGTTGAAGGCAGACTTGCACAAGTCTTTTTCTATGAAAGACTTGGGTCCAGCAAAGCGTATTCTTGGTATGCAAATCTCTCGTGATAGGAAAGCAAGGATATTGTGGTTATCACAAGAAATTTACATTGAAAAGGTATTGCAAATGTTCAACATGGACAAGGCTGAGCCGATGAGTTTTCCACTTGCAAACCATTTCAAATTATCTCGTGATCAATGTCCTGTGAATGATGTTGAGAAACATAAGATGGAGGAAATCCCTTATGTGTCCGCAGTTGGTAGTTTGATGTATGCCATGGTGTTTACAAGGCCGGATATAGCTTATTCAGTTGGTGCGGTAAGCAGAATTCTAGCAAATCCAGGTATGGGGCATTGGAAAGCAGTGAAATGGATAATACATACTTCTAATACATGTTTGTGCTATGGTGACGATAAGCCAGAGTTAGTGGGTTACACAGATTCTAATTTGGCAGGTGCTCAAGACACTTTGAAGTCTACATCGGGTTACTTATTTACTTATGCAAGGGGAGCTATGTCTTGGCAGTCAAAATTGCAAAGATATGATCTATTACACAGGCCGAGTATATATAGCCGCTACGAAATCGAAGCACATCAATATTAGGTATCAGTAGATACAAGAAGTTCTTGAAGAGAAGGTCTTGTATATTGAGAAGATCCATACATACGACAATGGTTTTGATATGATGACCAAGTCACTACCGAAGTCAAGCATGTTCATTTCTGCAACAGAACAGGCTTGGTAGTGACCAGTACCTCGCCATAAGTCGTGAGGGGGAGATTGTTGAGCTGTCCCTCCTTATGGCCCAACATTGAGGTTACCCCTTAACCTTTGATTAGAGATGGGCATATCACATGCCATGTTAGGTTTTAACCAAAAACATACATGAGAATGTTTGAGTATCCTTTATATATGTGAAAAATAGAAAGAGGGAGAAATGAGCAGTCACCGTCAGAGTTTTCTCTTGGGTGATGATTGAGCGTAAGCTTTAAGAAGAAGGGGTTCTTTCTAAGGTCCTTTTGGTTGGTCTTGGTGAAGATTAATCCATCAATTTATGTATCTCTTCAAGTGGTGATTCTAGGGTTTGTTCAAACCCTAGTAAGTAAATCCAACTCTTGTTAATTGCTATTGTAGATGTTAATTGTTGAATCTTTGCCTATTGGGTATTGATTAGTTGATTCACCATTTGTGGTGAGGTAGAGGGCATAGTTATCCAAGTGCAAATTGTATATTGCAACTTGATGTTGTGTTATCCCCATCTTAGGAGGATTTGCCGTGTACCCCATTATTATTCATAGTGGAAGTTTCCCACGTGTTTTTATTCTTCTCATTGAGGAGGTTTCCACTCTTGGTGTCGTGTATTTGTCTTCGTTTCGTCGTTCTTTGATTATTCCGCATTTGATTGGTTTCATATTATGCATAGCGTCTCGGATTTTACAGGTCATCCCCCAACATGGGAATCTTTGGGCCTCGTGGAATCTATCCAGCTCTTAACTGGTTGATAGCAAAGTACAAATGAATTTTTAAATGACCATGTCAGTTCTCTTGCAATGCCTAAGAATGCATACCAACCTTCTAAACTAATTGGTTAGAGGGAGATCCCCTATCAGACTACTTTCTACCGAGAAGTAGAAATTACATCTTTGCAAATGGGGTGAGATAACCAACCTTTATAAAATCTATATGATTCACCTAGAAAAGCTCAGAATCAATAAAACTGAACAATGATCTGAAGCCAAGGAATACAAGTTCTCAACCGAGCATTGGTGAAAAGGTTATTACTAATCCATTGCCGAGTAACTAATGGCATAATATGATTATTTTCAATTGATAAAAATCCACATTCATTAATGTCAAATAAATACAACAATGCAAATACGTATAAGTTAACGGACAAAATCTCAAGATAAACGCCCCTAAAATAAAATACTAAAAAACAAGACTCAAAATTGGAGAAGGCATCTGAGAGATTCACCCTTCATGAGAAGGCTAAATGCTTCATTGATCTCGGCGAAGGGAAACTCATGAGTTATAAATCCATCCAGTTTCACCACCTTTCCAGAGGGAAAAAATAATAGAACAACAGTAAACAAATATCATAATATGTACCAAGAAAAATATGTTAAAAGTCATATTATTATTTGTATAGGCAGAGTACAAAAATAACATAATATCAATGCACATTACTTACCCCGTTAATGCAGTCGTCTGCAAATTTGGGCAATTGAGACTTCCCTTTAAAATCTCCGAAGACAGATGCAACGATTTTCCTACCATCAAACAATTCCATTGGATGAAGAGGCATCATCTTTGGCGTTGGATGAATTCCCAAAACCACTGTTAGTCCCCATCCCTATGTGCGCAACAACAAAAGATAAATAATAAAAATTAATCGCATTGGTATTAAATTTGAAGAGTCCCATCGTCTGTGATAGCCATGCCATGGTCGCTAATAAATACTATCTCTGTCCCACATTATTTGAACTATTTATAGGCTTAAATGTAAAGTAAGTAGCTCAGTTAATGTGGGCGGAGAGAGTATGACACTTAATCGGCCACCAATTTGAGATGTATGATTTTGTAGATTGTAAAAGGCAGTAGAAATATACGTACGTCATGGGTGGATACAAAAGCTTCCCGTAAAACGTCTATGTTGCCGGTGCACTCGAAGCTGTAATCAACTCCTTTTCCTCCTGTCATTTCTCTGATTTTCTGTACACCAAAAGGTGGTAGGTTATTTTGAAGATGTGAAAGTTAGATATGATGTTGAAGAATTTGTCTCATGCTCATAACTCTTCTGCCGGTGTGCCAAAAGCCCAACTACCCTATTTGACATCAAAGATGTCGTGCGTTGAAGTTTGTTTGGTGTCACAATATACTCTTTTAACTTTTCTACCGAAGACATAAAAAAAAACATTCAAGAAACTTTACGCACCTCATGTACAGGTTTGCCGGAGTCCATAGGGTTGATAAAATCGGTCACACCCATTGATACACCTAGTAATCAATACAATCAGCCGATTAGACTTTTTCAGGGCCAGCATTTAAAGTGAACACCATTTTTCTGTAAATACGCACCTTTGAGGAACTTGGAGGGATTAATGTCAACTCCTATGATTCGAGATGCTCCTCTGGATCGTGCTCCTTCGGCAACCTATAAAATTAGATCATCACACTTCACAAATTGAGTTTGACATTGATTGTGGTCACATTGTCCCGGTAGTACCACGTCTGGATTTTTATGACAAAAAGTTAAACAGTTGCACTATAGATAACGTTGGTCCACAGGACTAATTATGCAATGGTTGGGAGTTATTCAAGTGGAGCCTTCTTATGGAAAAACAACAAGAAACCAGGGAAGTCGAGCGGGCCCATAGTCATTTATGGAAAATACTACAAATGAAGCTTCAACTATCTAACAACCACTTTTTGTTAATAAGTGAGAATACTTACGGCAAGTCCAACAGAACCCAAGCCAAAAACGGCCAAAGATGACCCTTTTTGCACATCTGCCGTGTTCCATGCCGCACCAACCCCTTCAACCAAAACACAACTTGAGCAGTCAGTCATGCAGTAAGTAGTAACTTCCATTCATTCATACATTAGTTATTAAGAAGCGATTTAAGATGGACAAAAAAGTATGCACCCTCGACCTAATATGGAAGGAAGGAGGATCATGCCTCCTTCAACTGCTATCCCTTTTTTAATTCATGACAGTCAAAGAGAGGCTGAAAGGCACATAATTGATTGAATGAGACCCACCACACCACTGTTCCTGACAGTCAAGATAGGCTGAAAGGTGATGGGTACGCAACAAAGTCCATCCTTTTTTGGGGTTATATGTTATTCAGCAAAACATTCTTTGTTTAACCGCAAACTCAAATAAGAAATGAAGTCTTAAATACATGCACTTAAGGTAAGCCACTTTTTGTTGTTTAAAGACCTAATTTGTTTGAAGACTTTGCTCACTTAAGGGCTTCAAGTTTGCAAATTGCAATTTCTGCAATACTGGAATGAGATGAGCCATCCTTGGACCCAATCTAGTCGCCTAGCTAGTGAGACCAACCCTATGACACTATGATCCCCCTCATAAATACAATGGGTAAGTTTACCTGTAGAAACGCCACAGCTGAGCAAAGTCATCATCTTAAGTGGAGCATCTGAGCCGATCTTAACAAGACAAGCCGAGTCAAGAACACTGTACTCGCTAAATGTTGAAGTGTTGAGAAAATGATAAATCGGTTGTGACCCATCCCGTGTTGTAAACCTTGTTTTCCCGTCACTGTGCATAACGCTTTTGAACGGATTAACTCGGAATTTCTCGCATAGGTTAGTCTTGTCTGACTTACAGTAGATACATTCTTGGCATTCACCGTTAAAGATTGGTACTACTTTATCTCCTTCTTGCATATCGTTCACTCCTTCTCCAACACTCTCAACGATTCTGTAACAACACAAACATCATTTACCATATACATAATAAAACCCGTTCACCGATTTAGTTAAGACCGAGTAATAAAGTACTAACCCAACTGCTTCATGGCCGAGTATGCGAGGGTAGATTGCTTGGGTTTCATTCTTGAATCATACAGAACAAGTAGCTAGTGAGTTACATATAGTAAAATTCACAACTGCAAATTTGCTAAGGGGTTAATAATATTATTACCTCTCCTTTCCAGGCACTTAGATCAGTGTGACAAATACAAGTATAGAGAATTTTGATACGAACTTCTAATTTTTGAGGAGGATGAACTTGTATTTCTTCTATTACGAATGGTTGTTTTGGTCCCCATACAACAGCAGCTATTCATAAACAACAGCAACACAATCAAGAGAGAGCAAATAAGTTTAGATGAATAGTAATTTTAGTACAGTACTTACCTTTGCAAGTGATCACCTTTCCTCTTGTTTCAATTGGATTGGAGGATCCATTGCTGCTACCTTCTAAGCTATCCATATCTTTCGACCTCTGTCTCTCTCAGCTTCTGTCAACAATTGATCTGGTTATCTGTTGCACTTCGTTCTGGAGTGTACCTGCTAGCTGTATGGATATATATATATATATATATGCAATTTGTTTGTCAAATGAGGAGACGTGGAAGTTGAAAGTCAAATGGTCAATGAAGAGAAACATTTAATTATTTGAAGGTATCATTGACAATAAAAATAAAGGTTAAGATGAGGTTAAGAAGACTCTTGGGTAATTCCCAAGGGAAAAGGGCAGGGAATGGAGGTATGCAAATGCAGTGTATATGGAATGGTCAATCGACTTTGCTAGCTAATACGAATAAGTGGACCTCTTACCGTATTGGTAGCCCTTTTTTTTTTTTTTTTTAAATCAAATGATAACGTCAAATAGATATATATTCTTGAGTAAAATACTGTAATATCTATTGAACATTGATATGTCGGACTACGAGCTCGAAATTCATTATTATATTAAACAACATCGATATCATACCAAATGACAAACGGAAAGAAAAAAACAACAATTTAACAGACCTTTGGAGAAAACAGATGCAAAATTCAAAGGAGCAGTTGGAAACCGTGTAGAACAATCCATAGTTCATGTGCGTGTAGGCATCTGTGAAAATCTTTCCAATTGATCATGTGTTATGTTTATTGCATTTAGTCTCTTTAATTTACTCATTTGGAATTGATCATGTGTTATGTTTATTGGAGTATTTAGTTTGTTTATTTTACTCATTTGGAGGAACTAAAAGTGAGCGGTGGAAGGGAAAATTATTTTGATGTCGCAGTGCGACATCAAAGTTGACGTCGCAGCACCCCACCCCTTGGATTGGAAGGGTGGGAGTTTATAACCTTTGGATGAAGGGGTGTTTAAATGATTTTTTTTTAATAACACACCACCTCTTCATCCAACGGTTATAACCCCCTCCCAATCCAAAGGCTGTGGTGTTGCGACGTCAACTTTGATGTCGCACTGCCACATCAAAATCGCGTTGTGGCATCAATTAAAGTACACACAATAACAAGTGAAACAAGTCAATTTTCAAAAAATAAATGTTCTGGCCCGGTATTCCCCACTGCATTGTATGTATATCTGCCTAACTAGTGACGGAAAGCTACCAAAAGACGCAGTTACAGTAAACAGTCCCAGTGCTCTGCATTTTGACTTTCCTTGAATCTGATAAAGTCGTACAGGGGGACTAGATTGGTTCTAAGGCTTAGTCTTATGGTGTCCAGTCTAGTATACTAGACTGGACGGCCACGTCAGATAGTAAGGTAGGGGTGGTCTTATGGGTTTGGTATAGTCTAGTATACTATACGCTGAACCATTCAGCGTTGAGCGCTGAATGATTCAGCGCTCAACAATTTTGGGCCGTTGGATTATTTCAACGGATAAGATACAAAAGATATATTATTAGATTTATTAAGATTCTGTAGAATATTCTTTTAACGCTGAACCATTCAGCGTTTTCACGCTTTTTCAGCGCTGAACCGTTCAGCGTTTTCGTAGTAGCTACTACTTGAACTACTACCAAATACTAGGAGAGAGAAGTAGTACTACCACTTTACACCACGCTTTTGGTGAAGTAGTACTACCACTAGTAGCCCCATAAGACTAAGCCTAAGTTCTAATACCAACAGATGCCACACCATAAAATTAGGAGCTAAAATTGAAGACAAGTTTCTACAGTTTGATATAATTGCATTCAACAAAAATTTGGAAAGGTTCATAGCATTAAGGGCACAAGGCACTAACTTAACAAACTTTGTTTTATAAAAATGTGAACTCAACAATTAAAGTTGAGTTGCAGTTTGCAATTGAACAGGAAAAAGGCTCTCAGCAGAACTTGTAATGAGTGAGGTTATGCATCTTACCACCGCATTCTCGATATGATCATGAGATATGATTGATAACAATTATACCTGTTAAATCAATTACCCATCATAGGATGAACAAACATAAAACTTAAAACTTAAAACTTGAACCTACTACAATCCCCTGCTGGACCAATATAAATATGCAAAGATTTCCACAGGTAACTGCTTCAAATATCCTCCTGAAATCACCCGAGCACATAAGGGGAGAAGATGCTTGAACTATTCCTGCTGTTGTTCTAGAGTTGGCCCTGAAGTCCGTGACATCACCTGTAACCCATGGGCACATCAAATTGTATCATAGAAGCACCAAAACGTAAAAGTCTGTAGGAATCAAAGTCAAACTGGATACGTTTATAAAGAAGCTTATCAGGGTAGGCTTAAGTCTGGATACTTACAAACATGAAGAAGCTTATCAAGTTAGGCTTCCTATATTTATTCCGTACTCTAAGGCTGATCTTCTTTCTACCCTTACAGACAACCAAAAGAAAGTTTACATTCAAACCTAACCATTGCAGTATCAGTTAAAATATCCTGTAGTCAACCAGACAGGTTATCGAGTTGGCTATTTAAAATTGTAAATGAGGCAAAGAGCAACCAATTACCATATAGCAAAAGAAAAAGACAACTAAAAGGATTTTTCCAGCATCAGAGAGTGGAAAACAAGGATCATATCCCTTCCAGTAAACCTAGCTGAGACGGCACCAAAAAAATTCTATATAAACAGCTGGATTCTTATAATGACAGCATTCATTTTTGAAAGTACTGTCAGAAATAAAATCCATAGTTCAGGCTAATATTCAGATTCAACAGTATAAAGTCAGTAATTTAGCCTAAAGTACTGATATCTACCCCCACGCCAAATTGAAGGCAAATTACTTGAAATCGGGAATGCAAGTCCTAAATGCTTTGAAGAAATAAGCTTTCCTCATGTGTATAATCTCAATCCATCTTGATACTACCTTACAAGTTACAATTAACTCAACAAGGTTTCTAGCTAATCCAATATTCAAAACCTAACATCTTCACTCTTTAAAAACCTTTGATCCTAGATTCCTAATCAAGGCAAGCGCGCCCTACCTATCCTAGTCCAGTTCAACCAAGCGCCATTGTCTTCAGCTTACAAACTACGGTACTGATAAAGCAAGGTTTAACGAACAACCAGACTAACAGATTCACAAATTACCAACTATCCAGTATCTAGTGGTTGTGTCATAGTGTACATTCATCCATAAGGTCTGGGATAGAG
>JAJJMA010191130.1:0-14091 GCA_023529015.1 Papaver nudicaule | reverse complement strand
GGATCCTCAGTTCCGCACACACTTGTTGGAGATGTCGAGTCACCGGCTAGGGGATCAGGTGTGCAAGAATGACATAATGGTTAGGTCTGTAAATTTAATCTCTGATTTAACTTGTTATTTATATGATTTGCTAATATTGTCAGGTGGTGATGTGTCTATCGAGAACAACACAGACAAATCTTCTACGGCTGATAAGGCTGCAGGTATGGAACTGAAATCTAATTCTTGATGAAATGGTTGTTTATGCCCAAATTTTGTTTAAGTAAATGTATGGGTAATACGAGTTTGTTTGTAGGGGATGCGTCTCTGCTAGAGACCATTGTCGAAGGTATGAGTAAAATGGGATGCGAATCAGGTATGTTTGGAAAAACCTGGTAAATATACCCATATGCACATTTTGTCAAAAATCTTGTTTTCCCCAATATTTCCCTAATTTGACATTGTTGGCAGTGGTTGAGTTGGATATTGGTAACAAGAATGGTATGGGTTTCGTTGAAGGTTCCAAGGGAGAGGAATCAGGTATTTAAGGGTACTACTTTTTAGGGTGTACTGATGTATTGTGTATCCTCAAATGCATATTAAACCTCCGAATTGGTCTTTTAGGAACGATATTTACGCATATATGTGATGCTTCTCCCATTCAAATTCTGCCACCTCATATTGACCCGAGAGTGTATACAAATATTGTGGGGCAAGGTATTTGTGCCACACCCTACTCCTTACTAAATCTAATAGTTGTTGTTTGTGCATATTGAACAAAAGTATTGTATTGGCAACATAAACAGGTGAAACCAGAGCGGCTGTTAAAAGAAAGCCCGTTCCCAGACGCAGGATTCGTTCCCCGTGACATCAGTTGAAGTTCCAGTCGTCGTTGGCGGTAAGTTTAAATGTACATATGTAACCTGAAATTCCATATTCCCGTTACTTTGACTTTTTTCCTGGCCCTTGGAATAACGTGAACCAATCTGTTGTCTAATGTCATTAATAAACAAACGTAATGTATTGCCTTCAGCTGAGAAAAAAGGAAAAACCAAAAGATCACGGGCGGAACAAGTTCCCCTCCCACCGGATCTGCATCGGGTTTACTTGGAGAAATGACAGGAGTCCAACAACAAGTTATTTTTGGTCCGCAGACATGATTGGTGGTTACAGTGTCACTGCGTTTGCATATATATTAATCCCGGGCCTTATTTTTTGTGATTATCAAACTTGTAAATATGGTTGGGCAGCACCGGTTATTGGAGTAACATATTCACCAATTATCTCTAATGTACAAATGTTGATGTTATAAAACCCTTTTTTGTGACATACGCAGTCTCACTTGTGTTTAAATGTCAATACAAAACCAAACATGCAGATTATAACATGTTAATGGTTAACCAACTCCAATAAATAACACCCCTATGAATTTGTTTTAAGTTTATTTATTGCGCCCTAACCCGTCGACCTTATTGTCATTTATGATGGGTGCAGCGGAACATGTTTACCCTGGGGAAAATAGTGTGTCGCAACACAAGAGTGGTAGTGGAATTGGCGTTACGGTTACACACCCGCCAATACGTCGGTCTCGACCAAACGATTTGGTTCCTGGATCCTCACCTGAAGTACCAGTCGATGCGGAATGTAAGTAAAAATTTAAACTAACCGTTTTATAAATAGAAAACAACTTGAGTTCCCATGGTGACACATAACAGTTGTGTTTTTTTTATGCAGCGTACATTACAACCAACTTGGGACCGAACGGTGAGGTTATAGGTCCCAAAAAACGCACTACCTATTCCAAACAACATTGCAGACCACGTTGTGGGTAAATCTTAGTGACGGAATTTGTTGGTTGGTGTACATAACTGTAATATGTTCCATTAAATTAGTTGTACAAAACATAAGATGGACTGGATATTTTTGTTTTGAAGTACTTTAATTAGCAACTTCTTTTTATGGCAACATTGTTGGAGGCACATATTATGGCAACACTGTTGGTGATGAGTAGTCACCCATGGTGTCCCCCTCCCCCCAAACGCCCTCAGTTACCAACTAAATTTACTTCCACACATTGGCTTAAAGTAAGTTTAAATTGTTTCACAATTTCATACAAAGACACCAATGGTGTGATTATAACAGATTGCCATCAATAATGTACTCTATCCAAACAACCTTAACCAAACTAAAACACCATTCCAGACCCCCAACTGCGGTTTGAATAATGTTACTCGTTATCTTCGTCACTGCTGATGTTGATAACTGGATTATTCAAGGGTTGTTCTTCCGAGTTTGTTTGTGGTCGTCGGCGACGAGGTCGCCGTTGGAATCTAGGAGATATAGGCATTGGAGCTTGTGGTGCCCTGCCATTCATGGGCAGTGGAGCCGGACCAACAGTAGAAGGTGTAGATGCTGAACGGTTTTGTTGTACTTCATCGGCACCAATAACGTCACCATTTACAGTGGATGAACCCACTCCAGTGTAAATGTGTCTGGCCTCGCCATTTCTGCTCGATTCACCAACATTATAGTTACCTGCCCGCCTGGTCTCTTCATAGATTACATGTTTGTCTACGCAAATAGGTTTTCGACTTTTTGATACACCTACCTTGTACCTTACCATCGGTGATTATCAGTTTAAGTAATTTACCAAAGAATGCGGTATTTACAGTGATCTTTCTCTACCCCTTGTTACACCTCCACTATATTTTTATTAGGACCAAAACGAAATAACCGGAAATTGGATGATGTCCTGCAATCGTGTTGCATAAATAATAAGCAAATATAAAGACAAAACACAAAAACCCCAACATTTGTTTTTATGATAACTCCAATGCTAAAAACCCTAATTTATGTTCAAACCTAAATTGTTTATATTTGCAACTGATAAAACTGAGAGTAAAGTGTTTACCTTTTCAAGAATCCTCTAGGAAGACTGGTGTCTAGACATGATTCTGTTGATTAGGGAGAATCGAAGATGTTATGGAACAGGGTGTTAAAACCTTTTATTTTGGAAGGAGGCAGAAACTAAGTAATACCTCACTGTCTTGGTTATAGGGTTTTATAGTGTTCCATTGTTTTGAACGATCCTGGTGGGGTGTGTTTAAAATGGGTGTATATGGTACAAGTTATTATTATGGTCTGGTAAGGTAAATTATTTTCTGCCATTGTTAACTATGAATGACGAATTTTATGATGCATAATATGCAATACACATTTTACTAACACATAGAGAGACTGTTTGTGAACCACCAAACCAAAATCCCCACACAATTAAAAGTAACCAAACCAAACGTGACTCCACACGAACAACACAATGTTGTGAAAGTGAACACTAACGACTAGGGCCACCTTTTTCCGGCGTACGCGATGAAAACCCAGGTTGAATCCGATGCTGATTTAGATTTATGGCTTCTAACCGTGACTGGAGCTGAGAAGCATAGATTTCCTCCTCTTCCCTTTCTCTTCGACGACGCTGTTCCTCTCGCCTCTCTGCTTGTCTTTGCAGTTCTTTACGCTTGCGTGCTGCTGTCCTTCTGCGTTCCCTGGTAGCTGCTTGGCTGCGCGCCATAGCTTCGACCCTTAGTCGCTGCATTTCTATCTCTCTCTCTGCAAGGTAAATTTGGGATGCCATTTGTGTATTTTCGTTTCTTACCTGCCCGATAAGATTCTCCATATCACGGTAGTCTTTCACCAACCTGTCGGACGGAGGCGCTGGTGTAACTGGAATGTGTAACTCGTGACAACGAGCGCGAAGTCGGTGCATTTCATCTTTCGCATCAATCATCTGATCACACATACAGTAACCTCCCTGGAGGGCATACATGTTAGTCATCTGGAAAAACCTTTTTTTACCATCTGAGTCGGTGTATATATTTTCTGAGATATACCCCATCCCTGTAGTGGCCTTTGGAAACTGGTGGTGGTAGACGTGTGGTGGTCCACCGATTCCATTGTTGGAATCCATTTGTGTTGTTGAGTATTTCGCTGGGTTTGTTTGGACTTTATTCGGTTGGGAGATGAAATAATTGTAGTTTGTGGGTTGGACTTGCATGCAGGTCTATTTATAGGAAAACAACCACGAACACTTTGAGGGCACGATTCTATTTTGAGGGCACGATGCTATTTGTTTAACCATATATATCAATTTTTACTTATTTTTGTTCGCCCTTTTCCTTACCTTTGGAAAAGTCATTCGATGACCCCTTATCATACAATCATCCATTTAGTCGCTGCAACGCAATTAGCCATTGCCGCAAATCATACAACTCTGAGTCAAAGAACGCAAAAAAACTTCAAATACATGGCAGTATACTTGACTACCAGCCCATACACACAAGTTGTTCAATTTTTCCCTACTGAATTGACCACCCAATTGTAAGACCCGACAGAAGACAAATGAACAGGAAAGTTATATGCACGGTTATAATTATCAGTCATAACTTATTCGGGCGTTGCTATTTTTATATTACATTGAGAGAAAAAAAGGGAATCTGTCAGAACCATAAGTGAATATGGGGGTACCAGGGGTTATAGGGTAAATACTTTGTTGGGCAATGTGTGTTATAATTATTATAACCTACCACCCAACACATATAAATTCATATAGGCATCATGCCCTCTATAACCTAGCTCTCCCGAAGTCTAGTGTAGTCATATCAATCTAACTTTGGGCCCGTGGATATATGCAGGGGTAGTGTCTCCTCTTTTGGTACAGCAACTGAAGGGTAGAACCTCCAGGGAAAATAGTAAATGTCCCTGAACTAAGGCCAAAGGACAATAGCGGTGACTTTTGACCATGCGAGACAGCACCTACAGAGACTGCCTTGTAGGCTTCTTTATAGGGCCTGACTTTTTTTATCTGGCACTTTTTTAATATGAGCTGTTATTTTTTGAAAATATCTTCAATGCGTCCTGTTTCGGTAAATCACTCTTTATAAATATTAGAACCGCAAAGTTAGCTATTTTTTAAGGGCTAGTGATTCACCCATGATACTATAAACTGTCGTTTAGACTCTTTAATGTTTCACATTCCTGACCGGTGAACAAACTTACCAAACTGTATACTTCAATCCCAAACAGGTAACCAAAATATGTTATGTAAGGATGAAATCGTAGTTCAGTGAGGTCAATCTACTCCCATGTATGTTATTTGCTCTGGTCATGTCTAACAATATACAATGTTGGTCATGCAGGTTACTTCGAATATTTTACTTCAGTCTTACCAAGTGAAACCAGTGAATGGAGGCGGAAAATTGGTGGAGGAAAACAACGGAACCACCAAATTTGGTTGTACCATCATGATGTAATGCTATACAAAAACTTCATTAAGGTATTGCGACAAGTAAACCATAGATGTGTAAATGGTTGTGAGTTATGTTTTTGTTTGAGACCTATATTTTTCTTAGATTATGGAGAAGATAAAATAAAACCTGCCTAACACACACATAATCTATAAAATTGCGCAGGTTCTTAGAATGGCTATATGGATTCCTAAAACTAACAGGATTGGCTATATGAATTCCTAACCAAACGAATTCAATGTCTAGTCCAGCGGTTGAATGCACGTCACAACTCCTGAAAAAGTTATAATCCTGAGCGAGTTCTATGGTTTTTGGATTGCAAGTAAGAAGGGCTAGCTTTTTCGTATTATGTTTCCGGGTCAGCCAACAAGTTGGATTGAAAGCTGACAACGGAATGGGAGTTTTAATCCGATGTTGCATTCATTTAATCTGATGTCGTGCTTGTGGCGGAATCCCCTTTTCAGCCTCTCAATCTCAGCTGCATCGGAGATGCGCCACCTAAACGAAAAAAGGTCCACACCCAGAAGTCTACAACGAGTTATCTTCTCATTCTCCATTTTTGTTACATATTATATAGCATTAAATTTTAAAAGCACAATAACGTTTGTCCTTCCATATATATCAATGTTTAACATTTTTTGTTCTGCGCTTTTCATTACCTTTACAAAACTTATCGATGACCCCTGATCATGGAATCCCGGGTATAGTCGCTCCAACGCAATTAGTTTTTGACGAAAATAACTGCTATGAGTCCATTAACTCCAACACTTAAACTACAAAAATAGTATGAATTTTAATTTTTCCACCGTTGGTACATAACTTACACCACCCATGAAGGTGGCATTTTAATCAAAAGGGACGGCCGCCGGAACACTAGTTTCAATTTAATATAACATTAGTCTAATGTGTCATACTGCCTGTTTGCCACCGGGAGTAGTACTGAGGTCATTGAACCAGTCCCGTGGGAACAAAACAAAACCGAAATTAGCCTAAATGTTACTGCTTTTCATTAACTTAAAAACAAACATTTGTTCCAACAGATTTCGTACATTGACTTAAAAACCATATTCACTAAAAAACACCCACTTCATCCCGGCATTCGGCCCACGGCACCCAATTCCGACGATGTTCATTTTGCTCCAACCCAATTAACCTTACAAGGTTCTTTTAAATTGAACTATTATCTGATCCCACTGTTGTTTATCAGTGTTCGCTGGAGTTGAAGGCGAACCAGTATCTTTCCCGGTTTTTTTCTTCTGTGGACATTGGTCGGACCAGTGGTCATCTTCTCCACATGTGTAACAGCTCTGAACAGTATACTGCCTGGGGGAATTAAAACCTGTGGAAGAACCAACCTTACCGTGTTGAATAGCAGAATCTAACCACTCGAAGTCTCCGCAAATTTGGCACTTCAGGAACAATCTGTCTGGGTTTTTATTGGTGTGCGATTCCAGGATTTTTCGAAAACCAACACATTTTGCTTTGGGACAGGCCGAGTAGATATATGGACATAGGGCACAGCGGTGAGTTTCGGATTGACAGATACCACACTTGATTATGGAAGAGCACTGCGATCACACATAATAGATTTTATTAGTTTTAACAACCTTAAAAAGAACAAACAAATGGGTCTTAGGAGTAGGAGGAAACTAGCAATACCTTGGAGCATTCCATGCTTGTGTGATTAGTTTGTCAATTTGGAAAAAAACCTCTTAACCGGGTCTGTATTTATAGGTTCTGATGGGGTGGGTTGTTTTAAAATTGTGGATGTTCAATATATATTTCAATTATGGACTCTAGCCTACTCTATTCAGTTTTAAATCCTTTCAAATGGAAAGTACATATCTTAAACACATCTAACAGTCATTTAACGTATGGGTAAACAGAAATGATTACAGCACCTGAAAACAAACAGTCCACCAGCATATAATTATCAATGTTTGGTCATTCCAAATTCACTGTTTACATAAGCGTGGTTCAGGGTTTTCTTATTGATTTGACAACCCAATTTATAATCTTATAAGTAGGTAAATAGTTAGGGTCTCTAAATTAACAACAAACACACCTTCTTTTTTGGTACAACCTCCGCCAGGCTACCCCTACAGAAAAAAATGTTAGCGTCCCTAAATTAAGGGCAAAAGACACAAAAAAGACAAAATAGTTAGGACCCATAGACAGTGGCTTTTAAGCAAAATTATAGGGCATCAGTATTTTTATCCTGCACTTATTCAGTATGTAGTTTTAATTTTGGTACATATCCTAATTGTCTCCAGTTTTGGGATGTCCCTTTTGATATAGGAAGTTGAGTGTAGTGCGCATCCAAACTCATGGATATAGGAACTTCTGTGGCCGGCACCATTGATATTTGTCTTACAATATTTAAATCCCACTTGATGGATAGCGCTAAAGGACAGAATTATTAGAACAGTGTAGGTGGTTGGGAGACGTGGTTAAGTTAGGGCTACATATCTCTGCCTCGCGTAGGTTATAATTTCAAGATCCTATAGAACACCAGTTGGCATGACAATACTACACAGCTATGTATACCACCATCCCTGAACACCGATTGGAAACCCCTTTTATAATATGCACGCAACACAATGAAACGGCAGGTACTGGTGCATGATTTAAAATGTCTGGCACCTTTAAAATTAGCATTACAATAATTATATCACACTGGTGGGATAGCGTTAAAGGACACAAATATTCGAACACTGGGGATTCATAATTTGAAAATCCCTTACAATGAGAAGATAAGGCACAGGGGACATAATATTCAGTAAACATTTCCACAAACAAAATTTGGTGTTACCTCTTTTAAACGCAGGTAATAAGATAGGCTAATGGATTCCTAAAAATGATTGGCCTATGCATAAACATACAATTCGACAGGCGGGGCAGACCTCAAATCCGACAGCCGGACAATAGATTATGCTTGAACAATTCATGCAGTGTGGCGTGACAATATGCCACAAAAAAATTATCAGTCATAAATGGTTAATGCATAATTGTTGGGTTCATATAAAAAGCATGCTATTCCTGGTTGAATGCGGATGACAGATTATGCTTCAAAATACATGTTATTCCATTATGGGTTAGATCTATGTGGTAGCCAACAAACATGCTTTCCTCAGTTTAGTAACACAGATCCTTAACCTATAAGTAGAAACCCTTATTTCATTTGCAAACTATTTGTATTCTTTCTCCAACCTCCTCCCTTCCTCAAAAATCGGCTCAAGCCAAGAAGAATACGTATGAGACCACACGATCCAGCGGAAATGTCTATTCAAAGGTATTTAATTAACACCCATGCTATTTTTTTGATACATTTTAAAAGTTTTGGTTAATGTTGGCAATCTAGGGTTTTTTAATTTCATTAAAAGTAGGTAGGTTTATATGGTTTTATGAGATTTTTACATTACCAAAATAAGGTTGGATCAATCAAACAAAACAACAATTTTTGAAGTTTTTTAAGTTTCGGCCTAGATAAAATTTATTATTGGTAAGCCTAATCTGGCACTGTCTCTTAGTAAATCAATTGATCAGTGCCCTTATACACGTTATTTTGTGTTTGGCGATTTTATCTTAGAAATGAAGAGGAAGAATATGAGGAGAAGCCCAATGTTATGGATACTACTTGTCAAATGTATGCTGGGAATGACTTTTTTCGTCGTTGCAAACCGGATGAGGGGATTGTGCTTTTCCTGGACAAATTCTTCCTCGTAGCAGGGAATGATCAAACAACTGCAATTGCCCTTCCTCCGGATGGTGAGCTATCTAGGCAACTTATTGACGACCACTGGATGAACAATCTTCACTTGCTGCCTGTCTTGGGACCCTTGTCTCGTGATGGTGAATATGTAGCTCCAATGACTGGTGACCCATGGGCCACAAATCACCCTGGAGTTCGTGTCCACCCAGAATGGCTTTGGAGGTTCAACGACCCAACTTGGGGAGTAGGCGCAGGTTGCTACTCACAGGGATTTGACAAGGGAATAGAAGGATTTGCCATTTACGGTCAAAACATCTTTGTTGCAGGAAGCGACAAGGGAGGATATGAAGCTGTGTTTCTTCCCAAGGATCCTTCACATCGGTACAGAGTTATGCAGGCTCACTGGTGGAAGATGCTACCAACCATGCCAATCTTAGGAGAGATGTCACGTCCTCTTGCTCGTCCCCCGGGGTACACCGAACGCTCAGGTCTTAACCGTATGCGTGGAGCACCTTGAAACTAAACTAATTAAGACAACCTACACTGAGAACTTGACCTTTAACCAATTTTCAACGTTTAATGCATGTTCATCATGTTTGGTTTAAGGCGATGTGTTTTTAGTTCGGCATTTATTTCTTTTCAAGACTATGTTGTTCATGTTAAGTACTTTGGATGTTGAAATTTTTTTACGTGGGTTATGCTACATTGAATTTTATGTTTTTAAGTACCTTTGGTGTTTTGAATATAAGTAGAACATTAAAAAGAACCGAGATGTTCTTGAGACGAAATTTAAATCAGGATGGGGAAGGTATACAAGATGGAAACACACCCAACAACCTAATATTGTCGATTCCGGACTTCAAAAACCCAAGTTTTTTCTCTTCTACTCAATACCACCATAACCCAAAACTCAAAAATAAAATCCTGATTTTTAAGTTAAGATTAAGTTTAACCTAATTATTTCTACTAATTACTATTATTAGTGCTAATCAAAACTTTATGCTCTAATCAGTCAAAGGGTAGATTATCATTTAAAAAAAGATTTTTTAATAAGGGATACCCAGATTATGCCCGGGTGACCGTATTTTGGAAATGTGGGGAGCCAAATGAATTTTTCGGTATGGCCAAAATCGCGCTTCCAAATTTACCCCCATATGCGGGTTGAATGATGTAATTTTATGGAGACAGTACGCCAATATCAAAAAAGGGTGATAGATGAAACACCCATCCAAAGGATCCAAAGGGTTTAATAAAAATAGTTTAGCATTTGTCAGTCTTGCTTAAAATTATACGCCACCAGCAACAATGGATATACCTGTCAGTAAGACCAATTACTTGATGGTTGCTCAGCGCTTTTGACCCAGACATGTAAGAGGAGGGGAATCTATCGGGCATGGCAACGACTCTGACAGATAGTAGATGCACAGTGTTGATGCTACCTTACGCCAAAAATATTGGCAATACGGCATGTATATGTCTGCCACTTAGATGTGATCATTATACAGGGCTATATCGAGACCTAGGGGTCCCTATGATAGGGCCATCCGAAGCTCCAGAGGGTGGGCTAAACATAATGGATTCAAATAGTTATGAGTAGGAGCAAGTACTCTATGGCTTTGTCAATCAAATTCAACGTCTATGCTGAACCACACCCAAAGCTATGCAGAAAATGAGTGGTAAAGGTTGACAGATAAGGTGGTATAGGAAAATAGGTATTGCTTAGGTCTTTCTTGGTCCTTGTACTCGACAATACTACACATCTATGTAGACCACCAGCCCTGAACACCGATTGGAAACCCCATTTATAATATGCACGCAACACAATGAAACGGCAGATACTGGTGCATGATTTAAAATGTCTGACACCTTTGAAATTTGCATTACAATTTTCATATCACACTGGAAGGATAGCGTTAAAGGACACAAATATTCGAACACATACAACAAGAAGATAAGGCAAAGGGTGAGTTAAAACCAAAGTAAAGGGTACCCCTAATATAAGTTGGGATATATAATTTATGAAGCATAATTGTCGTGTCGACAGGTTTACTCCCTTGAATCCCGATAACATCCCACAGTGGTAAAGTTGAGAGATAAGGTGGTACAGGAAAATAGGTATTGCTTAGGTCTTTCTTGGTCCTTGTACTTGACAATACTACACAGCTATGTAGCCAACCAGCCCTTCTCTCCGATTAAAAAGGACAAAAATAGTCGAACAGTGTAGGTGGTTGGGATGTTGGTATAGTTAATCGTGCATGATGTAAAGGGTCTGGCACAATTGTCATATGCATAGCAATATTTAAATATCACTGGAAGGATAGATACAAAGGACACAAATAATCGAACTCTAACCAAACCAAAGCAAATGTGATAGATCCCTAGTGTTGCTGTGCAGTCATGTCAATCCAGCCTGGACTAGTTTACTGAAGACTCTCATTGGGGAATAATATACACTAAACATTTCCCCAAACAAAATTTGGTGTTACCTCTTTTAAACGCAGGTAATAAGCTAGGCTAATGGATTCCTAAGAGTGATTGGCCTATGCATAAACATACAATTCGACAGGCGGGGCAGACCTCAAATCCGACAGCCGGATAATAGATTATGCTTGAACAATTCATGCAGTGTGGCGTGACAATATGGCACAACAAATTTATCAAGCATAAATGGTTAATACATAATTTTTGGGTTCATATAAAAACCATTATATTCCTGGTTGAATGCGGATGACAGACATGTTATTCCATAATGGGTTAGGTCTATGTGGTAGCCAACAAACATGCTTTCCTCAGTTTAGTAACACGGGTCCTTAACTCAAAAAAACATAACAAGATAAAACTGAAACTAACCAAACAAAAGCAAATAACTTGTAACTGTGGTACATCCCTAACTCAATCATCCTGTTAGTCACTAGGCGAGTCATCGTCTGCCCATGGTAAATCATCATCCGTGTCGACTTCCTCGCTGGAATAGTCGTGCGAGTCCACCAAGAATGCTTGGTTGCATCTCAGCCACTCAATATATTCATCGGTGTATGCCCTGCGATGGTCAACCGGTTGCAGCTCTGGTGGAAACGCCCGACGGGATGTTCGAGAGAACGAATACCTTTGCGTATGTTGCATTTTTTTGGAAATGTTACAAGTCAAACAATGAGTGCAGAATGGAAACATTTCTTGAATCACCGGGTAATCCTGGATTAACCCGTACTGCCTGGTAACAAGTGCTGGTATATAGAAGGTGGTTCCATTAAGGGTTGGCAACCAAACCCGGCTGCTGCTCCCATTGTTGCCCCAGAAAGTTGGTTGAATTTGCCAGTGGGGAACATTCCAGATAATGTTGTCTGGGGTAGCCACCGTCAACAAGTGTTCATTTAACTGGTCATCCGTTATTGGACAATAGCCGTAGTTGAAACCATCTATTATGTTCCGCCGGTTACGAAAAAGTAACGGGACCAAATTCAGATGCTCCAACGCCCAAATCTGCAGATTGGGGGGAGGGGGGGAACATTAAAAGAAAATGGAAAAATTAGAGAAGCGATATTGGAACATTGCAAACATAAATCCATAACTTACTGCAAAAAGCACCGGGAAAGCTAGTTGAACCTCTCTATCCCATATATTATCAAGACGGTGGAGAATATGACCAAGGACCAATGGAACAATCGACGCTCCATTGAGACACTGCTCCAGTACCGGCACCACTTGCATTGAGAAGAGGCCATTCTCTCCCGGTAAGAGGTGGCATCCAGTGAAAGCAAGCAAAAATCCCCTATTCCTGACGTGACTCTCAACACGCCCACGCAGATTGCGGCATATACGTCGTACACTCAAATTACCATTAACGATGAGGTGCCGGGCATCCTGTTTAGTGATGCCAACAAATGCTGCAACAGAACTGAGTCGCACTTTTTTGTATGTTGGTACTGCGGTTAATACTGTTCTATCGGCAGATCCAAACAGAGCTAACAATTCTTCGATGGTAGGGCACACCTGTATATTGTTCATACAGATCACCCGTCCGGTAGATCTCCACTTGCAACCAATCATAGCGCAAGCATTTTCAGAGACTGCAACATCGCACAAACCCGCTACATTTCGGAGGCCACACTCGGCAAGCATTCCCCAATTACAATCCTCAACGGCAATGGCATCTTTTCACTCCTTAACTAATTCTCTCATAGACATACTACCAGGCAAACGAAAATATTATTAGACGGAATGCCAATAACCTAAGGAGATTCTAGTTACACAATAAAACTATCAGAGAAAGTAGACAAAATATATTCTGGATACCGTTTCCTTACACTTAGCCTTTTTTCGTAGGGGGAGTATATTATAACTAGGTTCATGCCCAAGTGGTATGAACCCTACTTTGCCAGTTATATCGAGGAGTTACAAAACTGGATAACCGAACCGTGCTAGGTGGCGGTCCATATTTTCTGACTAATTAAAAATGTTCAACTTAATATAAATCTGGAAGAATTATAACCGGTCTGTATGTAACCGCCACTACCAATGAATAGACGGAGGGTTTTAAGTATGATGTTGCCAACAACGTTCATACGTTCAAAGTCGGTTTGTCTGATCACCATTTATTTTGAATCTTGTCTTTGTTTTTCAGTACATACACCGGTGTGCTGCCGTTTAGGTGTAGTGGTCATCCACTTACAGTGTGCTGATGTTTTATCGACATGTTTACTCCCTTGAATGCCGATAAGTTCCATTTGGTAAGGTTAAGAGATAAGGTGGTATACAGTCCAGTTATCTAAACATATAAGGAGGACTACATCCTTTCGATTCAGTAACCCTTTATACCCTAAGTGTTGCCAGTATGACAAATAAAGGTTATTAGTCATATCAGTTAAATGCATAATATTTTTACTACAACAATACTTTGGCCCTGCTTATAGGTCTTTACCTTCTTGGTGGTAGCGTACAGGGCTTTCGATAATAAAGGCAGAATGGACAAATGACGGACTATTTTTATTACACCCTTTCGATCTTGTAAGGGGTCTTTCATATCTAAAGATAAGTACGTATATGGCCAACCACCTATAAATAGTTGTGAGAAACCTGCATATTGTCACATACAAAACC
>JAJJMA010191121.1:0-12845 GCA_023529015.1 Papaver nudicaule | reverse complement strand
CATTTTATAAAATCACCCTTATTATAAAGCCAACACCCCTTAGGTTAAAGTAGATGAAGCTGTAAAAATTATTTCCGAATTTAACCCCACCACAAAATAAAATGCTTCGATCATCAAAATATTGATGAGGGTAATTATGTACTTGCATTATATCTTTTTAAACTTTAAAGGCAAAAAGTATTTTACTTGGTGGGGTCGTGAGGAAAGAAGTAAGGTTGGGAGGTCTAGAGTTTTCTAGATGGTGTGGTGAGCTGGAGGTGGGAAAGGAACTAAGGTGGGTCGTGTTGACACAAAGGCAAAGTTGAGCTTGGGACTTGTTTATTTTAAAGAGATAAATTAGGGAAATTCTAGAAGTTTTTTTTTTATAAAAAATAGATAAACCAGAGATAATTCTAGAAGTTATAGGACAAACACATAACAAACATACAAGACGTGACATACTGATTCGCATAAGGCTTAGTCTTATGGTGTCACGTCAGATAGCAGGGTAGGGGTGCTCTTATGGTATGGAGAGATTGGACGTCCAGTCGCTAAACCGTTCAGCGCTCAGCGCTGAACCATTCAGCGCTGAGAAATCTCAGCCATTAGACAAAGCATGACAATTAATTCAACAGATGATTCAGCGTTTTTTCATTTTTTTTCAGCGCTGAATGGTTCAGCGTTTTCTCACTTTTTCAGCGCTGAACGGTTCAGCGCTGAAATCTAGCTACTACTTGAGCTACTACCAAATGCTAGGAGAGAGAAGTAGTACTACTATAATACACCACGCTTTTGGTGGAAGTAGTAGCCTAAGTACTCAAAATCTCTCGTAACTAGAATAAAAAATCCATAAACGAGTCGTCGAACGATAACACTAACAAAGTAACAGTAACATCCCACATACATATGGGTGAGTTTGGGTCGGTGAAAATTGATCCACAACTCGGTAGAAATTTTTGATAAACGATCTAACAAAACCTTTCACCAAAAGGAGAGATGCCACAAGGCCAAAGTTGATACCCATTTTCCATATCCAGCAGAACATAAGCTCATCGGAAAAATCGCCGCAGCGCCCCACAATTTCTCATGAGCACGATACTTCTTCACCATGCATGTACCGTGACACATAAATAGGCGTCTAAAACACCTCTCAAAGTATCAGTTAATTATGCCTTTTACATAGTTTTTTTTTTCTTCTGAAATTGTCTATTATTACCGTTATTTTGTGTTCTACGGGAATTTTCGAGCTAATTCAGGAAAAAGAAGGTAAATATGTTATTTGAGAGCAACTAATATTGGGAGCCAAGTAGACGCTAAGGGGCAATCAGATATACCTTCATTGCATACGTCCGCGGATGAAAATAATGTTGGCAACCTTCTATCCGTTAAGGACCAACCATCTTTGCCATCTCATTTACACGTCGTAATTAAGGTGGTTAATTAAAGATGAGTATATTGAGTTTTTTTTACACTTCTTGTAGTTTTTCTCGGTCTTCTGAACAATACATAACCCTTTTTCTTATGAGGTCATGTATTGTTCCTACTTCTCTCACAAACCATCACTTACCGATGAGCTTTTCTTTCTCTAACAACGACTAGGACGCCATTTATTTTCCTTGCATGTAGCTCGACCCAACGTTATGCTTCAGATCTAGCTTCACTCATACAGCTTGCAGTGCTTTCAAAATCTGCTTCAAGCTGTCTTGCGATTCCTTTCCCCTCCATTTTCTCCATCTTTTTCCTC
The DNA here is from genome assembly GCA_023529015.1 of Papaver nudicaule. Classification (NCBI taxonomy): domain Eukaryota; kingdom Viridiplantae; phylum Streptophyta; class Magnoliopsida; order Ranunculales; family Papaveraceae; genus Papaver; species Papaver nudicaule. Next base: position 11,122 of record JAJJMA010191121.1, on the reverse strand, counting down.
TCAGCAATGTGTTGAAAGACAGGTGGAATTGAAGCAGGGCTACTCTTGATAACCTTCACATTTCTGGCAGCTTGCTTGATGGAGTTAACTTTTTTAGTGAAATTCCTGTGCTTCATAGTGATAGTCTCTGGACTGCCACTGCCACTTGAAAACTATTAAAAGTCTGTCTTGAATACAATTTTGGTTGGCTTGTTAATGAAAGGATCTCCAATATCATGCTTCAGATCATCCATATATTCCATCTTTTCAGTGTCACAAGAGCTTTCTTCTCTTTCTTTTTCTAATTCCGTTGATTTCAGCAAGCATATTTTCTCTACCATTCTACGGTCATCAAGCATGCTTTCTTTACCATTCTACGGATTTCAGCAAGCATGCTTTCTCTTTATTATCCATGAAAACTTTTTCACACTCAAGACTTCTTTGACAAAAGCAAGGTAGTATAGTTTTTGTATTTTTTTTCAGGGGATTTTGGTGTTTCGCGTCCCAACTTAGGGACAATCCTATACACAGTACACACCAAGGTTGTGAAAATCGGTCGCTACACTTTTTAAGGAATTCGTTTTAAGTCGTACTAAGAATCGAATCTTACAAAGAATCGGAAAGATTCCGTATTCGTTTGGCGTTACCAAGATTCGAAGCTGGACTTGTTTCCCACTTAGACGAGCTTCGAACCACTGAGCCACAATCCTTTTATTGATTTTAATGAATATATAATATACTTAGACCATTATTAGACTTATAAAGCTATAATTTTACATGCACATCAACAATATTTCTATATATATTTCTATTTTTAGTTTGTAGAGTAATTTTAAAAAAGACAATAAACCTATCACGGTTTGATACACGATCCGATCTTCAAAAATGAAAAACGATACGTTTCCCGATTCACGATTTCACAACCTTGGTACACACCAATCCATAGGGGTCCGTTTATCACGTGGGGAGGCCGGAGCCGGAGCCGGAGCCGGAGGCCAATGTTTTTAGGGGTCCCAATTAACATCCAGCTCCGTCAAAATAATACAGTGTGTCCCACCGACTCTTGAAAAATTCCTTGGTTTCTAAATTCAGACTTCAGTTCAGAGAAAGGGGCGGGCGGGCGGGAGAGTAGATCTGATCATCTTTCCAATCGAAACCAACACATTTTTGACACAGAAGAAGAAATTGATTGAGAAGCTTCTGGTTGTTGATTTTGATCAGAGATGGTGAAGAAGAAGCAGGAATCTTGCATTAAGGTACTATCAATCCCTCAAAGAAACCCTAACTCAATCTTCGTTACATTGTTTTTGATTTTAATATGTTTTCAATTTAGTATATGTTTTGATTATCAATTTCTGCTACTGAGTTCATTGAGCCAAGAACAACTAGTGCATAATCCCATCACCAGCTAAATTAAGAACAACTAGTTCATTGAATCAAGGTTTTGCGGTTTTGCATGATTCGTAAAACTTGTGGATCTGTAATTGTCAGATTCTTAATAGAAATTGTTATGTAAATAAGCTCTAAAATTGTGATATTTGAAGACAGCTTCGGGTCCTGAAATGTATTTCTTACTGTGTTGGTTATTTGGATAATGGTATTTGGACCTGAAATGTATTTCTTACTGTGTTAATTACGTTACACTTTGAGAATAAGCTATATAACAAGCACAAAAGGTACATGAATAAAGCTCTAATTTCCTGCAGCTATTGTCATTGGCATTCTCGATGTTATTAAGAACCTCAACTGTCTTTTTCTCGTTGTTTATGAAATGACCTAGGGTTCTGGTAGAAAACGTTGTAATTTTGGGATTCTATAAACACCGCTAGTAGTAATTTCCTTGGCACTATCATCACCCCCCCGAAACCAAACACTACCTTAAGTGAAGTTGCCAGAATACAACCAACCTCTGGATACCTGGTATTGGCCATAATTCACAAGAACGTTTTGTAGTCTTAGTAAGAGGAGGAAGGGTTAAGGATTTACCCGAGGTTCATCTTTGATGTCCAAAGGCTTATCGGAAGAAAGTAAGAATTTTTAAGTTCTTTCTTATTTTCATAAATGTCTCTTTTGTAGGAAATTAAATAGGGAGATAATAGTTGTCTTATCTTGGCAGGGTTGATGACAAAGAGGTGCAAAAGGACATGAAACTCGTTCCACGCAAGATTGTGAACAAGGATGGAAAGCCTTATATCCAGGTTAAGGATGTAGAGACCAAGGTCTTCATTCCCGTGGAGTTTAGTGCTATGATTCTAACTAAGATTAAAGAAACCACCGAAACATTCCTTGGAAAGAAAATTAAGGATGCTATTGCTGCTGTCCCTGGTAAGAAAAGCTCAAATTTCGTTACAATGATACGTGATATCCTTGATATAAAATTTAAGTTTCTTGTTATATTTGTACATCTGTCGTTTTTAGTTATAGAATTTTAATAGAAATTGTTATGTTTATAAGCTCGGGATTGTGATATTTGGAGACAACTTCTGGACCTGAAATGTATTTCCTACTGTGTTGGTTAATTAATAAATCAGAAAAAAGCTTTAATTTGTAAAATGACATAGGGTTCTTAAGAACTTCAATTGTCCTTTTCTCGTTGTTTAAGAAATGATGTAGACTTCTAGCATAATTCTAGTATAATGGTCTGAACATTAGAAAGCATTGTAATTTTGGGATTCTATGTATAAACACCATCTTTAATAATTTCCTTCGCATTTTATTTGTAGACTGTTTTAGTCTGAGGATCACGAATTTGTGCTTATGCTGAGTATAATCTTTTTTACAGGATGCTTGTCTGCATTTACCATTGCTAAAGAGGAAGCATTCAACTTGGGAACTGTTATTGGAATAGATCAACTTATTCTTGTGTTGGTGTTTACAAAATTGGTCATGTTGAAATTATAGCAAATGACCAAGGAAACAGAATGACCCCATCATGGGTTATATTGACGAGAGACTTACTGGTTAGGCTGCAAAGAACAAGGATGAAAAGCCTAATATCCAGGTTAAGGTGTAAGGATGGAGAGATAAGGTCTTCCTTCCTGAGGAGATTAGTGCTATGATTCTAACTAAGATGAAAGAAACCGCTGATGCATTCCTTGGAAAGAAAATTAAGGATGCTGTTGCTACTGTCCCTGGTAAGAAAAGCTCAAATTTCGTTGCAACGATATGTGATATGCTTCGATATGCATACTGAATATAAGTTTTTCGGAATGTGCAGCATACTTCAATGATGCCCAGAGGCAAGCAACTAAAGATGCTGGAGTTATTGCTGGAGTTAATGTTGCTAGAATTACCAATGAACTAACTGCTGCCACTATCGTCTACGGTTTGGGCAACAAGGGTGACGAGAAGAACATCCTTGTCTTTGATCTTGGTGGTGGAACTTTTGATGTCAGTATCTTGACAATTGACAATGGAGTATTTGAGTTTTTGGAGACAAATGGAGTTACTCGTTTGGGAGGTATTATATTTTAACACGCTAGCATTTTCATTATGTAATATTAGTTTCTTATAGTGTGGGGGGTGCTTGTTCCGGTGATTACACACTGACATGCAAACAGAGATCAGTTTATATAAATCTAAAGGTAAAGTCATATGCAAAATCAGTGAAAACATGCATCATTGGTATTGCTTCTCGATGAAACCCTGTGGTATTTCTTGGTTTAGCTAACTCAATGTGTGTTGAGTTGTAGGAAACGACTATTTTTGAATCATGGTTAAAGAATTTGATAGCACTAGAATTTGGCTCTAGGTGTGCAGTCAGCTAGATACTGCTTATGAAATCATTTTGCATAGTCTGTTCCCTAGGCCATGCTTAATCCTCAAATAATTAAGTGCAATAGTGATTAAATCTCAGCTCATTGTTGTGTTTTTATGGTTTTCATCCCAGAAACAAGTTTGCATGATGTTGCTGCAAAATGCAGTCGGGGAACTTGGGTATTTTAAATTTGCAAAGCAATTAGTCTCGCGTGGGAAGAAGCTGCTAAATTCATTGTGAAGAAACATGGACGGGAATATGTGGTATGTTTTTCTGGAAACTAGTTAACATATGGAGGCTGTATCTTCCTTCTGCTACATTTTCTTAACTTCCCCTGATCACTTGTGTCTTTTCCCTTGTTCATTTTCCAGGCGGAATTTCTCAAGTTAGTTTCTATAGACACGGTTCTAGCTGGTCAATCTTTAGACAATGACCTTTTAGCGCCAAATTTAACTCATACATTAGTAATTGTACAAACATCCACGTAGCTGGAGAAATTATAAGAGTGCTCTGCGAGTGCTTGTGAGGAGATTTCTTTCAAGAGTAATCCAGGAAATGGTTATGACAGCGCTGAAGATGCAAGATCTGCAGTGGGACTAGCATATTTGAAGACTAGGCACGGTAAGCAATACTTCTCTTTTGTCTACACGGAATTCTATATGCAAATCTGGCATTTGTATTCCAACTGTTAACTGATAGACTGTCTCAAGTTATCTACATGGTTATATTCCGTAATGGGGAGGATACCTTGTTAGTCTAGCATGTGTGTTCAGGTAGTACCAGATGCTGGTTAAAGTTTAGTTGTTTGTATTATGATCCCCGCTTTCCTTGATATCACTGACTAGCAGAGAATAGTAATACCAGCCTCTCTTAGTTTTTTTTCACCAGCACACGCCATGGGATACATTACAGTTACACTATTGCCTTGTATGCTTTATTGGATTTTTTAAGCTAAACATGTTTTTAAGCTAAAACATGTTTTTAAGCTTGTTTACCAAATATACTAATCTTCAGGACCTCCATCCGGTGCTGCTCCATCGCTCACAAGGAAGAAGCTGCTTACAATTTTGGGAGAAAGTGGCAAAGCCTGCTCTGTTGTCGACATTGAAGCTATTTTAAAGGCCCCGACAGGAGGTTGGTTCTGTACTTGTGGCCTTTAATGCATCTTCTGTGTGAATAAATAAATCTATTACTCCTTTGTATGACTCTGATCTAGTTTTCCTGCATTGAAGGTGAGTAATGGCATCAATTTAATAGAGGACTCAGTGGGGGAGCACCTTGCACAACTACCAAAACACAGGCACGCACCTCTTGCTTCTTCAACTACTTCACCACTGAGAATTAATGCATAAGGTACCATTTACTCAGTGATTTTAAACATCAACCTCTTTTCTTGAGATTTTGCCTCAGTGAGTTGGCACAAAATAGACGCACAATCGGCACCAGAAAATCGAATCGGGCGATTCCAGTAACCTCGAGTTTAGTTTATTAAGACGGATTTAAGTGTCCTGTGAGCAGAAAATTACAGACACCTTTCTTTTTTTTTCTTCTGTATAATGATGATGGTCCTGTAACCATCTGTGACCATTTTTTTCCCCTGTATAGTGATGATGGTCCCGTGGCCATTTTTTTATTTTCTTTTCTTCCTGTATAATGTGATCCTGTGACCAACGGGTGTCAATGATGTTTGTGTGATGGTGGAGCCTAACATGTTTGTTTTCTTTTACAAAGGAAAGGAGACATGACGTGTTGCCAACTCCGAGAAGGACCCAAAAAAAAATACTATTGAATAGCAACAAGTTGGATACCCAACCCAACCATCTTGATAAAAGCGGTGTTGCCCTTTATCTTTTACTCATTGTCTGTCGTCAGTGTAGGGGGATACTCCACTCCCTTATCCAAGTAAATTGTCTGGATCTCTTCTATCAAAAAAAATGGGCGACTGTTTTTCTATTTTTCTAACTCCCTGTTTAAAATAATATTTTGTAAGTTTAAAATAAGATTCCTTGTATGTTTGAACTTAAGAACAAGGACTGTGGGCCGGTATGATCAAATGGGTAGATTTGCTTCCACTATAGGTATAGAACGGTACTCTTTTATCCTAAAATCAATCATGGGTGAAAGAATATCCTAAACCGATAAACATTGTAAGAGAAAACGGCTAAAGATTAACCGTTTTAGTTAAAGACGATAAAACGTGGCTAAAGATTAGCCGCTTCAATTATGTTTCTGTTTTCAAAAGTTCAAAAATGGGACCCATTTGAATTTTATACGGTAAAACAAAGACCCATAGAAAAATTTTTACTCTTGGTATCAGATGTAAGTCCCATATCTTGCTCCTTATTTGATCTAGGTGATGGTTAATTGGATGCTTGAAATGTTCGAATTTGCGTTCTCTGGAAGAACGCATAATCAACTTTTTGAGCATGTTCAAAGAGTGAATCAGAATAAAGGGAATAGGACACGTTATTTTTGGTACATTGCTTCCAGTTTTGAGCACCATAAGGTCCCACAAAAGTTCAATATAATTTTACATTTTTTTGAATAATTAAATTTTGTTAAACTTATTCTATGCAAAGTTTTATTTCAACTAAATCGAATTACAAAACTGAAAAGAAATTATTTGGATGTGAGTTTATCTACAAGTTGGGCTCCAATCTCTTTCTAATATTCGGTGGAAACCTCGCTACAAACTGACTGGCAAATTATTTGCCATTTTTTTTTTATAAGATAAAAGGAGTCACTAAACGTGTGCCAGAAGAACATTTGCCTCCCATGTCTGAGGACTTTGAGCTTGGCTAGCATGGAGTGCTGCCTTACAAATATCTGAGTTTTTTTGGAATCTAGAAAGTTTATAGATTACATTTTCAAAAGTGTTGAGAATCAAAAGTAGTTCATTAACCAGAGTATTGGTTTGCCAACTAGTACTTCTTTCTTTCCCCTGTAGAGTATTGATGAGAAGTTTGTTTTGGCCACAAAAGTTGAATCTTCTTATCCCTAACTGACATCCCCATTCTAGAGCTTTTTTTGCTGCTCTACAGTCTCCTTCTTCCTTTCCTTGGGCTCTGCAGCAGCTTGTGTTTCTTCCAATGGTTGCTCCTTCCCTGTCTAAAATGATAATACCCAAACCAGTCATGTTAGTTTCTGTGTTCATAAAAGATTCAAAGGATATTGTCAGTTCCTCATATTGTTTAGGTGACATCACTGATGGATTTGTATTTAAAACAGTTGTTGGTGTAATACTGGTATGTAAGTTGAAATCCTCAAGTTGTTTTTGAATAAGGTTGGCTGTATACCTTGGATTTGGTTTTTTCCTTTGAAAAACTACATCACATCTGGCTTTCCAGATGTGCCAGCTTATTGTGGAGCAAACTGCTTCCCAGGTACCATAAATACAATTTGGTTGTTGATCTTCAAACCAAGAGTTGCACCAGTCAGTGAGACAGTTATGTCCATTGGTTGCATTCTCAAGGTTCATAGAGCAGAGGGACCAGACTGCTTTAGCAAAGGAACAGTGCATTAGAAGATGTTCACCTGTTTCATTATTATCACCACACATGTTACAGATGGGATTTATATGGTGAAGGAATCTAGCTAGGATGGCACTAAAAGTAAGAGTTTTGTTTTTGAGTTTCCAAGCAAAAAATTGGATTCTTGGAATGGTTTTCATTTTCCATATTTTTGATGCAATCTTATCATCTGGTTGCTCCTTTTTTCTATCAAGCAAGTTGTATAGGGATTTACTAGAGAACTGCCCTCTTCTATCTTCTTTCCATCTTAGAGTATCCTTCTGGTTTCTTTCCGGAGTCAGGGCTATGATCTTGGCAGCTATTTCATGGTGGAAAATGGTGTAGATCATAGGGACATTCCATCCCTGAGTGGAGAACAGTTCCTTGACTAGGGTAGGGAGATTACTAGGTTCAGTGTTGGGTTTTGGTTGGATGAGTTGAGTTAAACCAGGGACCCAATGGTCCCTCCAGATGTCAATACTTTGGCCATCTCCAACTTCCCATATAGAGAAAGGTTGAAGAATTTTGATCCCTTTATACACTCCCTTCCATGTCCAGGAATCAGATTTCCTACAGATAGCATGGAATGGGTTTGTATTGGGGAAGTACTTTCCTTTCATCGATCTTGACCATAAGGAGTCAGGATGATGGAAGAGCCTCCATCCATTCTTAGCTATTAGGGAGAGATTCATCAGTTTCAGGTCCTTCAGACCATGACCACCTTTCTCCTTACTTTTACACATCTCCTTCCAACCCTTCATGTAAACACCTTTCTTCAGGCCATGTTTTCCCCACCAAAAATCTCTGATTATGTTCTTAGATCTTTCTAGAATATCCTGAGGAAGGATGAAGGTGGACATTGGGTAAACAGGTAAGGATTCCAACACTGTTTTAGCCATAAGGCCTCTACCAGCTGGAGAGAGATCCTTAACCTTCCAGCCTTGAAGCCTGTTATCCATGTTAGTCACCAGATTTTCAAAGCATTCAATTTTGGATTTTTGAGTAAACAGAGGGCCCCCTAGATACCTATCTTTTGGATTTATTCTATCGACTTTTAAGATGGAGATTATTTCTCTACATTTTTCTGGAGAGGTGAGGGGGGAGAAGAAAATTCCAGATTTGGAGAAGTTGATCATCTGACCAGAGGTTTTACCATACTCTTCCAAGATTCCCAATAAGTTATTTGTTTGCCTAGTACACGCTCTTGTGAAAATCAGGCAGTCGTCGGCAAAAAGGAGATGGCTGATTGAAGGACATTCTGGTTTAATCCTGAAACCAGATATGAGGCCTGAAGATTCAGCATGGGAGAGAGTTCTGGAGAAAGACTCCATACACAGGATAAAAAGATAGGGGGATAGGGGATCCCCCTGCCTTAGACCTCTAGTAGGCTTAAAAAAGGAGCTGGGAGAGCCATTTATCATGATGGCAGAAGAACTGGTGCTAATACATTGAAGTATTAAGTTGCACCATTTAGGACAGAACCCCATTTTTTTTAGCACAGCCATTAGAAAAGGCCATTCTACCCTGTCAAAGGCTTTTGACATGTCAATCTTAAGACCCATGAAAGGATTTTTCTTACTTTTACTCTTCCTCATTGTATGAATAACTTCATGGGCAATGAGAATGTTATCCGTAATGAGTCTTTGTTTGACAAAAGCCGATTGATAGGGAGAGATTAGCTTTTCTAATAGGGGTTTAAGTCTATTAGCTATAACTTTGGATATGATCTTGTAAACTATGTTACATAGACTAATGGGCATGTAATCCCCAGGAGTACTTGGATGATGGACTTTGGGTATAAGAGAAATATGGGTTTGGTTGAGTTTGGTAAGCATATGGCCACTGGAGAAAAAGGATTTCACAGTTTTGATTGTGTCTGGTCCAACAGTGGACCAGTTTTTTTGAAAGAAACAAGCCGGGAACCCATCTGGTCCAGGACTAGAATTTGGTGGCATACCAAAGAGAGCATCCTTGATCTCAATATCAGTGGGAGTGCAGATAAGGGTATCATTTTCTTCATCTGTTATCTGATGTGGTATAAGGTCTATGATTTTCTCATTTATAATTGGAGAGGAGGTGCTAAGAAGGTTCTCAAAATGGATATTGAGACAGTTAGCAATCTGATCAATCCCCTCAACCCAGTTATTTTGATTATCATATAGACCATTGATGTTTTTCCTTCTCTGTTTAATTATGGCATTTTGGTGAAAAAATTGAGTGTTTTTATCACCAAGTTGAACAAATTTTTCACCTCCTTTTATCTTCCATAGTTCCTCTTCGTAGTCATACAATTTCCTTATATCAGCTTTGATATTGAGGATTGTAGTGTCATTACTGAGGATGTTAGGAATAGATAAGGTTTGGGTGAGTTTGTTGTTCAGGTTATGAAGATTATGTTGTATATTTCCAAAATGGTTTTTGTTCCATTTACCCACTTCAATTCCTACATCTCTGAGCTTAGAGCTCAGATTGAAAGCGTAGGAACCTTGGTGCTGGATCTCCCAGGTACTACTGATGATATCTCTGCAGACCTGTTCATTTTGGAAAATACCAAAGTATTTGAATGGTTTTCTGCGGTTTTGGGGTGGGATATCAGTTTGAAGAAGAAGGGGGGCATGATCAGAACCTATAGGAAATAGGTGTCTGATGGATGCATTTGGAAAAAGGGTAAACCAGTTTCCTGTTGCTATGCCCCTATCCAGTCTTTCTTCAATGAGTTTTCCACCCTCTTGGTGATTAGACCAGGTGAAGGGGAAACCCACATATCCAACATCTTTCAGACCCATACTATCAAAAATTTGGGAATATTTGGTAATTTGGGTAGTGCAAGGAGGGGAACCACCTCTCTTTTCACTACTATGAAGAATGATGTTAAAATCTCCTATTATTATCCATGGCATGAGCATTGTAGTTCCTAGACTCTTGACTCTGCTCCATGACAAGTCTTTTCTGTCATCCTTATAAGGACTACCATACATAAAGGTTACCCACCATTCTGATTTAGACTTTTCATCCCAGAGATGGCAGTCTATTTGATGATCATCTTGGTGGATAACCTTGAGTTTTACAGATTTGTCCCATGCCAGAGCTAGACCTCCTGCAATGCCAACCGGCTTTTGGCAGATGACACTATGGTAATTGAGTTTGTGAAACACTTTTTCCACAAATTCATCAGGATTTTTAGTTTCAGATAAGAATATGACATTAGGATTAGTTTGGTTTATCAGTTTTCCTAAATGTTGTCTGGTTGGTTTTGGTCCTACTCCTTGGCAGTTCCATGCTAGGATGTTAACGAATTGCCAAAAGTAGGAAACTTGGGGATAATCATGACCTAGGTTATGAATGTTTTTAAACTGAACTAGGCTCAGACATGCAAAAAACGAGTAGTAATCAGGGAAATAGAAAGTTTCCATTTTCTTTCCTTGATTTCTATCTTTACAATCAATCATAAGGACCCAATTTTGGAAATCATGCTTATTCAGTTTTTTACCTTTATTCCTATAATTCAGGCTTTCAATCAATCCTATGAGAATCCCACCTACTTCCCCCCAAAAACTAACACATTCATGTTTATCAACAAAGATTCCTGACTCTAATTTTTCCTTAAACATAAAATTAGGGTTTTCAGGAGCCCTAAATTGCCCAAAATTAGAGTTTAGGATTCCTTTCCAAGCAACAGAAACAAGGAAAGCACTGCAATTTAAAAAAATCATGGAATTTGAGGCAGTAACAAAAAGCTCTAAATAGATTTCTTTAAAAATTTTGCAATTTGAGAGAGTTTCATTTTTTTCAATTTTGTAAAATCCACGACAATTAAAAGAAATAATTGTGAAAATACTGGTAAATTGAGTTTTGAGTACCTGAAAACTGGTACTAG